>PVHY01006706.1:44359-72607 GCA_004024945.1 Uropsilus gracilis
TATCTATCTATCTATCTATCTATCTATCTATCTATCTATCTATCTATCTATCTATCTATCTATCTATCTATCTATCTATCTATCTATCTATCTATCTATCTATCTATCTATCTATCTATCTATCTATCTATCTATCTATCTAATTGTTTTATACCATTGTTTTATACCTGGGGCGTATGCCCCAGGGTTCTCTCCCACTACCTTATCACCTGTGAACTGTCATCTTAATTTCTTGTGCCAGTCCCTCCCCTGAATTTACCCTTCTTCCTCCCTCCCCTCCAGCCTTGCATTATGCCTTAGTTCTGCTCTCAGTTTATTGGTTTTAACTTTTTCTTGTCCTTTTGTTTGCTTGTTTTCCCTCTATCTCACATATAAGTGAGACCATCCAGTATTTCTCCTTTTTTTTTCTGACTTACTTTCATTAGTATGATCCCTTCTCACTCCACCCATGTTGCCACAAATGATATGTTTTATCGAGGAAATGTTGGTAGATAAAATCATAGATGATTCAGAGCTATAGATTCACATCTCTTCAAATGTGTTACCACACCACACCCACTGATAATTGTCAACCATGGTCCATTGTCCTCTTTTCACATTTTTCTTCCCAACTTTCCCTTCCACATATGGTAGCAAGAGATTTAAATTTGAATGGCTGGAAAAATTCATTTGTAGATGTACTAGCAGTTAAGGTAAATGACTCTGTTAGCTCATACTTTTTGGGTGAAGTAGAAGGCTCTGTCATTTGCTTGGGAGCCCAGAGTGAGGAGACTAGAGGTAGAAGGGAAGATGGAGGGTAAGGGTGAAATGGTAGTAAGGTCAAATCATATGTTTGAGGACTTTCTGCATAGTGGATACCTGTATCCTTGTTCTTGCTTTGGTGCTCTAGAAAGTAGTATGATTCTAGAAGTTTCTTGCATGTAGCACAGTGTGAGAACAAAAGAAATATCTGTGTAGGGTTCCTGAGAGAACACCTTATACTCCTGGCCTATAGGAGGAATAGTAGAGTTTTTCTGTCTTGCCAGAATGGCATAGATATAATTCATGGGGCTTATGGGGATGAGGAGAAATAGCACTGACCTATGAGAGTCCATTAGATGAAAAGAATATTTTAGGGAATGCCAGCTTGATGGGTAAAACTGATGACCAATTGTTCTCTTTCATGTCTTAGTCCTAAGATCCCTCATGGAAAATGGTAGAAATGTGAGCAACTCTGAAGGATAGTCTTCTGAACCCACAGGCCCTAAGAAAAAATAATAGGCTTATAAATAACACAGAAAATATCTTACAAGGCAAATCCTAGTTCAGCTATGTTTTAAAATGGGAAGCACTGCTAAATGTTAGTATTATAAGGACTGAATTCATTGAGGAATTTCCACTGAGAATTGTAACTGAAAGAGATGTACAGTGATAGAAATGGAAATCTTTCTCTTATGAGCCTTTG
Source organism: Uropsilus gracilis (assembly GCA_004024945.1). Classification (NCBI taxonomy): domain Eukaryota; kingdom Metazoa; phylum Chordata; class Mammalia; order Eulipotyphla; family Talpidae; genus Uropsilus; species Uropsilus gracilis. Next base: position 45,804 of record PVHY01006706.1, read on the forward strand.
GAATCTAGGCTTTTTTACTTTTCAATAATTTTCTGCCTGAAGCAATGACATATCTAATTAATAATAATATTCTATTAAACAGTATGATTAATCTGAGAGATCATTATGCATGAATAGATTAAAAAAGCAACCTAAATCCCCTTGGTCTGATTTAAGATAAAATAAACCTGAGTTTCTTACCCAAGAATATCTTTTTCTCCTTTTGATATAACTTGAGGGTACATTCTATTTCTGTGATTCCTTCAGCGTGTGTTCTTTATTATTTGATTAACTTAAAGGCAATTTTTGAATAAATGGCACTTACTCTGTTGTTCCTTAATTTAATTGTAGTTTTGTATAAGCTATTTGCACATGATTTTTTTTGCTGTATGTTTAGTTATATAGTGTAGGTTTGTATGGGACAAAGCTTAATCTTAAGGCATTACTGGTGAGACAAAGATTGGGAAATTAGGAGACTGGCTTCACAGGATATTTTTGGGTGATTGCTGAGCTAAAGAAAAAACTAGCACTGTTTTATAATTTCATTGATTGAAAATAATATAAATGATAATGCTTTTTCAAAGGGTATGATTTTAGAGAAGTCCAGATATTTAAAGATTTCTAAGAATTTAATGGAGGGAGGTGAATCCCTGGGATTAAAAAGGTGTGAAATTTATATATAAGTAAATTTTTTAAAAATTAAAAAAAAGAATTTAAGAGAAAATTTAAGAGTCCCTGGAACTTTCAGTCCCTGGAACTTTCAGTGAAGATTTCTGATAAATGTCTCTACTGCCTGGCAGCAAAGTATGATGATTTTAGGTTTTTAATCTACGTTAGGGAACTTCTTGACTTTGGATCTTGTTCTTCCCCTAACTAGTTGTGAGATCTTGGACAGGTTAATCAATGCTTCAAGCATTGACTAGTCCTTACCTGTTAAGTGGTGGAAATCACCAATTTCTTAGGCAGAATCTTCCCAATTTGTGTGTCTCTCAAAAAGAAGGTCAGAGATGTTCCTCCTGTTGGCCCTTTCACCTATGGTCTCTAGCAGTGGAATATGTTTCATAGGCTTTATCACTGTTTAGTATAGTGCAAGTGGCATATACTTTAGAACCAGGTGGACTTGGGTTCTAAATCTAGCACGGACACTCAAGAGTTGTCATACTGCACAATGCCGGTCGGTATCATTACAAAGTCGTTGTAGTGAATAGGGCCTCAGCTAGTGAGAGGCACAAAACGGTCAGTCTTACATATACTGTAGCCATTCTTTGGGAATACTGTTAAATCCTGCTTTTTCATTCTGAAGACTAACATGAATAACATTTTTCTGTTGGTCAGAGCATGTGTGAAAAGCAGTTCATGACAGAAACATATAGGAGCCTGTTTCACCTCTATTCTAGTCAACTCATTGGTATACATAATAAAAACTATGCTCATTCTGAATTAGTTTTCTGGTAGTTTGTTAATGACCTTCTCAGACACTCAGCTTTGTGGTATCTTTGCCCTACATTTCTGCTGGTCAAGATTCTGGGCTGGTCCAGGTTTGGCTACCTCTCTTGATGTGGTAAGCAGTAAATGAACTTTTGAAAAGTTCCTGAAGGGGTAAAAGTTGTAGGTATGACTTCTGCCATCACCCAGAGATGATGAATGGAAGTGGAAGAGCCACTTTGCATTCCAGCTCTCTGCCTTTCATTTGTCTGGTGTTGTTGAGAACTTTCTGAGACTTCTACAAGTCTTCTCATCCAATGTCTCTGTAGAACTGATAAGGTCTGAATCTGGGTCTTAGAGAATGGCAATTGGTGGGAAAGAATGAATTTTAACTTTATAATGTTTTTGCTCTGTTGAGCAAATTGATAGTGTCATAAAATTGCAATTCTCTTCCAAATTAAGAAAATGAATTGTTTTCAGAACAGTTTCAGAAAAATAATTTACATATGGACAAGATAATTATGGCATACATAAGCTTATTTTATTTAAGTTGGGGCTTATATTATTTAAATTAGTAATATAGCTTAGTGGGAGTATGATGTAGGTTGTTATTATCAATCTCCAATGAATTAAACCACCTGGCTCCATATCGCCTCTGTAAGGTGACATTGCTCTATTCATCAAGAAATGAAGTCCCTTTCTCTAACCCATTGAATCTGAACTGGCTTTGTGACTTGCTTTGATGGGTAGAATGTGATGGAAGTGATGTTCTTGAGGGGGAACCCATATGTAATGTGAAGAAGTATGGGGTATCCTGCTAGAGACAGAGGTCCTGTGGAGCAGCCCCAACCAAATAGTCACCACTTCAGAAACGTGAAAGGCAGCCTGGAAACCTGCAGTACCTAAGCCACTGATTTGCCGAGTCCTGCCTAAATTCTTGATTCAAAGATTTGTAAGCAAATGAAATAATTTTTGTTTAAACTAGAAGTTTTGGAGTGGTTTGTGTGAAGGATCAGATAATGACACCCATAGTCTAACGGTTAATAAGAATTATTATAGGAGCTTTTATAGAAAACTTTCGTAAAAACTTCCAGTTTCTGATTTAGAAGAACTAGCGAGGGGGAATCACCACAGATCTCTATAATTTTATCCCCTGTAACTTTGGTTTGGAAAAATTTCAAGTTGATGGAAAAATTGGAAGACTAGAACTGACACCCAAGCAAACTTTCCTTGGAACCACCCATTGTTAACATTTTTCCACATTTGTTTTATCTATCAATCAATGTCTTTTATATAAAGTTTTAATAGTAGTACATGCCTACTCTTATCAAAGAAACCATATTTAATGTTCTTTGTTACTTCTTTGCTTAAGCTCCTTAAGACTCCTCTTGTTTGCATCACCAGTTTTTGTTTCTCCATGGAATTGTTACCATCAGTTCATAAACACATGAACTGGCATCACTTTCCCTAAACTTCTATCTCACTCTCTAGCTCAGCTATACCACAATCTCTTGATTGCCTTTCACAAAAAAATGAAGTCATAAAAGTTGCTAACACTCTCTCAACTTCCTTATGTTTCTTCTCTTCTCAATACAATGCAGGTCTTTCATCCTCTCAGCTTCAAAGAAGATCCTTAGTTCAAGATCACCAGCTGTCTTAAGATACCCAATCTTATGGTTACTTTTATGTTCTTGTATTATTTACAGTTTCAAATGCTCTTCCCATAACCCAATGTCCCCTCCTTCTTGAAATACTCTTTGGCTTTCGTGACAGCACACACTCCTGGTTTTCCTCCTGTCTCTGTGGCTATGGCTTATTTCTTTTGCTCAGTTTGGGCTCCCTTTCTGGCTGACATCTAAGTTTGGGAGACCTTCAGGGATCTCTTCTCTATTCAGTATTTCCCCTTTTCTCCACTTTAACTAACCCAGTCTAATTTTGTATCTACATATTGAGAGATACTCCCTAAATTTGTATTTAGCTCTGATCTCTCCTCAGAAATCTAGTCTTTAATAACCAAATGTCTATTTGATATTTTTGCTTTAATCTCTAAGAGGCATCTTAAACCTTCCATACCCCTGTTTCCATTTTTCCATCTTGCTTCTGATCCGTATCTCAATTGCTGTAGTCACCTAAACCCTTAGGTCAGAGCCTAGGAATCAAGTTCATCTCCTTTCCCTTGCCCTGAATACTCCATATCTTTGACTCTAACTCAAAATAATTTCAGAGATAGCAATAGAGTTATCTTTATATTTTTCTTCTGGTTATATAAAATAGAGGTAAGAGGTTAAAGAACCCCATGATGTACACAAGTTTTAGAAAATCTTATCACCCTTTGTATCTTTTGTGTTAAAAATGCCAACATATCTAAAAATTTAGGAAAATCTTGAAAAATTTATTCACATATCTAGGACCCTAAACTAGCTTCATGTGATTTGATTTTCATTCTTATTTTTTCTATAATACACACTTCATGTACACCTTTACTTGTGATTCCAGATTTTGAAATCAGGATATATATATATATATATATATATATGCCCATATTGGCTAATGAAATATTGGAATCTATAGCACTAGTATTTCCAGACAATGACTATAAGTATATTTTGCATGTAATTTTTATCTCCTTCTATCAAGTATAACAATATGTTGAATTTGCCATGGGCCTTTAAAGCTTCGATGTTGTGAAGAGCTCTGCATGAAATTTTAAAGAGACTGGACCTTTCATCTACACAGCAGCAGGACATCTCACTGTAGGGACAAGAAAGAAAGAGAACATTTCTGAAGCAATAGCAAAAAATAACAGCAGAAGCAATTATTTCATCAAAGGTTGATTTTTTTCTAGTCCATATATATATATATATATAGTTTTTTTTTTTTTTTCAAATTTCTTAGTTGGTGATTGTCTTGTTGCCTCCATCTCCTGGTGTATTTTTTAATTTGCAGATTTCACATAGAATGGAAAAAAAATCTTAAACAAAAAATGTTTGTTTTAGAAGGTATATTATTGGTAATAGCATTTAAACGTATTTGCAAAGCATCTTTATATCGGAATGATACACATACAATTTGCCATTTCCTTGAGCTCTAAGTCTCTTTGTCTGATTGGAGATATGAGTGGGGATAGATGAGTTTTCTTTCCTACTTTGCTTTCCCTTCTTTTCCTCATAAACCTTAGGACAAACTTTGAGGGCTCTAAGAGAGGAAAAGAATTTCATCCATTCATTTCCATGGCTAATATTTCCACGACTCTACTATTTCTTTTATCTGGTGGTGGGGCTCTTTGTTGTGGCATCAATATCAGTTCTGGCATTCTCCTGTCCATGGCAGGATGTCATTCTCCTGTCAATGAGAATAAATGAACGTGGGCTGCCATCTTTATTTATTTACTCTGATCCTGAGAAATCAAGATGAAATAAATGCCTAGACTTTCCCAGGATCTAGACCTCTCCCTCAAATAAAGTTTTTCATTACTCCAGAGAGCTGTGTTTTTGAAGTAAGGAGGATTATGTTTCCTCATGGGTACTAAATTTGGTATTTTCTTTCCTATTTATTGGAATTAGTCCTGGATGATATGCTGCAGTTCTTTCCTTTTCCCCCTCTTATCTTGGATATTGAGAGGATTGATAAGCTCAGTTGACACTTGAACAAACTTGGGGTTAAGGGTGCCAACCATGGGATTGAAAATCCATGCATAATTTTCAGCTCTCCCAGAACTTCACAAGTAACCTGCTATTGACTGGAAGCCTTACTGATAGCATAAATTGTTAATTAGCAATTCTGTATATTGTGTATTATATTCTGTAGTCTTAAAATAAAATTAAAATATTATTAAGAAAATCACAAGTGCTAGGGAAAACAAAAGGATAAGAAAAAGTTAAAAATTAATAAACTTGACAGCAGAACTGAAGCATACAGCAAGGGGAGGAGGGAGGGGGTCGTAATCAGGGGAAGGATGAGCACAAGCGGCCAGGATGATGGTTCACAGATGACATGGTGTGGGGAGAACTTCGGTGTGCAACGATGTGAGGAAATATACATATATAATATAAAGTCAATAAAAAAGAAAATTATAAGTGGATCATTACAAAGGTATTCATTCTTGTCTTCATGTTGAATTGATGAAGAAAGGGTTTGAAAAAAATCCACATATAAGTGGACCTGTGCAGTCCTAATCTGTGTTGTTTATGAGTCATTTATATTTGTTTGGACTTGAGATCTTTGGTGGAAATGCTATCTAACCACGTTAGTTTCCTATTGGTGCTGTAACAAATTACTAGAAACTTAAAAAACAATACTACTCACAAATGTGTCTTAAAAAAACAAATTTATTCTTTCAGTTCAGGAGGCCAGATGTCAGAAATGAGTCTTACAAGACTGATGTCGATGACAGGGCTGTGCGTACCTTCTTGAGGTTCCAGGAGAAGATGCTCCTTGTCTCTCCCAGCGTCAAGGGGCTGCCTGCATTCCTTGGCTCATGGATCTGTCTTCCATCCTTACAGTACATCATTCTGACCTCTGCTTCTCATTTCCTTCACTTCCATCTCTGAAGTCCCCATTACCATATAAGGTAACAGATTCACAGCTTTTTAGGCTGGGGGGCATTTATTTTAGCCTGTTACCCTCTACAGCCTTTTACTACATAAAATTTTTGTTACATGTATCCCATTTCTTTCTGTTTGTGCATGTATACCTCAGTCCATCTGAATTCAGCTGGCAGTCTCTGGGAACTTCTTACATGCGCAAGAGAACCTAAAGTTCTATAAGACCAGAACAGAGTAAGCCTCATTAAATGTTAATTTATGTATTATCACAGTGGAAATAAAGATTTCCATAAGTTTCCAAATAAAGATTTTTGTCTGCAGCCTCTCTGAAATTCCTCCCAAGACATGAAACAGTGGTTCATTTAAGGGGAGTAAGCTTTTTTCAGAGTGGTTCCCTAAGAATTTGGGATTGTTTCCTCTGTATCTTTAAGATATCTATGGACTCTGGAGAAGGCAGATTGTTAGTCTGCCATCACTTTAGTCTCAGTTTGATGCCTGGAGACACAAATACATTAGAATTCTAGTTCTAAATTTTCTCAGTGGTGGAGTTATTTTTTGCTTTCTCTTAAATTTATTAAAGGTTAAAAAAATTTTTTTACTAATCTCCTCTTTAACCAATTGTTATTAGTTTTAGGAAAACCTTTCCCTTCTCTACTAAACTTAATCATTACATTCCCTGTGCACCTATAATACTTTGTGCATACTTTTATTATAATATCTCTCCTCCATCTCTTAGGACTGGAATTTTTTTTTTTTGTATCTCCTCTTAATAAATGGGCTTGCTTGAGGGGAGAATTTTGCCTTATTAACCTTTTTTTTCCCATTAAAAAGATGGTTGGTGCAGAGTAAGCACTTAGCATATATTTTTCTGAATGAGTAATTGGGTAAACCACCTTTGATGGATTCATAAACCCTGTAGAGTAAAAGCCCAAACCAGAAGAGATCATAAAATCTTCCTTAGTCTCCTAATTCTCCTCTTATTCTCCTTATTTTCTGTCCATGCCATGTCCTCCCTGTGTTGTACTGCTTTCTGTTTTCCAAACCACTTTCCATTTTATCTTCAAATCTTTATTTCCACTGCGATAATACATAAACGGACATTTAAAGAGGCTTACTCTGTTTTGGCCTTATTGACCTTTAGTCCTTGCAGTGCTCCTATGTAGTTTGTGTTTTGGGTATAAAAATCCTGAAGCATGTAGTGGTTACACAATCCTCACGAACACATAACTAGTCAGGAAAAGGTCTAGGGTTCAGTAACCACCACTACCTCCTAATAGTAGCTTCTGTTCCAAAGGAATTTATGCAAAATTCTGTACTTAGTCAAAATACTTACAAAGTTGACTTCAGTTTAGGATTGGAGTTTGAATTTAGGGTTGAATTTAGGAGTGAAGGTTTTAATTATAAGGACTCTTTTGTTGTCACTTATCAGGCCCTTTAGGCAATATTGCATAGAGCCACTCTGCATCTCAATCAGCAAGAGCCAGAAATTCCTGCAAAACTGACTTCCAATGAATTGATAATCATTGTATAACTGAACAGGTTGAACAGAGTATCAGCTACCCCTTCCTTTTACCTCATTGGTGCCTGAGCATTTTCATTTAAACCAGTGGAACTCATTTTTTTTTTAAATGTCAGGCCCCCAAAAGCAGATGAAAGCAAGCATGAATATTTTATCCTTATAGTGTGTCCTTCTAGAATTGTTCCTTAAATTCTTCTCTTGAGCTTAAGGACTGAACACCCTCCCCTGCATCTTTTCTCTCCCATCCTACTTGCCCCAGTTCTTGATTTATTAATTCTGGATCTATGGGAAGAATTTAGCTGACCTGTGTTTTTGACATTGTGATCTACACATTATTCAGCAATGCTTGATGTCAGTCACTTAGATTGTATGAATTCAAAACAGCTCTAAAATAGCAAAAATTAATAGAAATACGCTTAAAGTACTGCAGACATTCCAAATAAGAAAAATTCCATGGAGATCTTTGTGTGTTAAGAGGCCTTCTAGGGTTACTGCCTTGTTGAACCCACCTTCCAAACACTGGCTTTTATCCTGGCAGACTGAAAAATCTGATTTTGTCCATACATGCTTCTTGAACCAAGCAGATCTTTGGGGTATAGGTCCTGTTGCCTGGGAGTGTTTGAATAAACATTGTTCCCATAAGCTTTCTGAGATCTTCTGTTCCATAGCTTTGTCTCTTTATTCCGTAGCTGAACAATACTTGTTTTAATTGACCCATTATATCCTTATCTGTATTCATACACATGGCAAGGATATAGTAAAATATCATCAATCCAGAAGCCATTCTGCTTCTGTTACAGAAGAGAGCATACCATGTTAGCCTATAGATACTGACTTAGATAGGAATGAATTAAAATCCCTGGCATGTACATGTTTCCCCTGATATCCAAAAATAGAACATTCCTTTTGGGTTCCTGTCCTTACCTATGAGTCAACAGGTTATTTATTTGGGTTTCAGAATGTTGATACCATTTATCTATGTAAAATGATTTTTGAGCGTACCCAGACCTTCCAAAATATCATGGCTACTATGAGTACTCTACTTTCAAATAGTGGGGGAAACCTGTATAAGTTGTATGGCCCTTGCTGATTTCCTTAACCAGCATGCTCATTTACCCTTCAATAAAATAAAAACAAGTGAAGGGTGTAAAGATTAGGTGAGATGTAGTTGTTAGCTCCTCAGAGCAGGAGATTTCTTGGTGTTGGTAACTACTAACTCAGTTATTTTTTAGGTGGCTTCTCATCTCCTTCCTCTGATGTAGTTTCTATTGACTTTCAAGTTTAACTAAGTTCTATTGACGTTACGTTTAAGTAGGAGATCAATATAAAATCTGTCTTGCTTCTCTTAATTCCAGACTTCATGAGACTACCCCACTATGGTCCTGAGAGGCCAATCATCAGATTCCCAGAATACCTAGCTGCTCTTTATCTCCTCTGTGATTGAGGTGGTCAATCTCAGGGACACCCAGTATCAGTCTGTGCTCACATCTGGGTGCATCACTGCTTTGAACTGGGATAAAACTGATGACTTCCTCCATGAAGGCACATCTTTCTTTGGTTCCTTGGTTGAATCAATCCTTCTTGATTCTGTTCCCCTTTGCTGCCCAGGTATGTATAATGTAAACAAATGACACATATCACACACTTATAAATTATATTTTCCTTCAGTCTCCTAAGTACCTCTTGCCTCCTCCTTTTAATATGTGATCATGACTTATTTCAGTATATATCATTCTAACCTTTTTTCTATGTTTTACTTACTATTTTATAATTCTTAACTACTTAAAAAAATGTTGTAACACATTATTCTTTAATGAACTGTCATTTTAACGTAACATATCTTGGATTTCTCATGTCTTTACATAATGTCCATTGAATTTTAAGTTTTTGCTGGTTTTCCATATATGAAAAAACTCAATATTTACTTTGAAACTATTGATGAAATTTTCGCTTTTCAGTTTTTAGTACTGAAAACAAGATTTTGTAAATATTTTCAGGTTAAAAGCCAAGCTCTCACTTAACATTTTGATAGTTATTGCTTATTTCTGCAACTTTATGCTCCTATCAACATTGTGTAAGAAATCCTTTTTCAATATACAGTCACTAATACTGGAACTTATTTAATTTTTTAATATTTAATGATCTGATGAATAAAACATGTTTTAATTTACATTTTCCTTAAGTGATGTTAAGCATTCACAGGTTTAATTTTTTTTTTAACCTCTAAGTACTGTCAGTTATTATCTTTATCTCAGTTTTACTTTGGGTGGTTCTACTTCTCTATTGTTTTATAGTTTTTTTATGTTATGGGTTTTAATCTCAGTTAAATATATCATAAATTTTTCTCGGTCTCTTAATAGTGTCTTTTGCCATGTGTAGAGGTTTTACTTTTTTGTTTTATTTTATTTAAAAAGTTTTAATTAAGTAGTATCACATAATATGTAAATTTCATGTGTTCTTGCTGAGAATGTATTTCTGTTACATTAAGTTCACAGTTAAAAGTTCAGTTCTACCCTTTACCATACTATTGTCACCCTTTTCCTCATTTACTGACCTCCTTTTCCCATTCCTTTTTGGTAACCCTAATTGGTGTTAGTCTGAAATTTATATTTGTTTTATTTATACTTCATCTGTTTGCTTTCTCTGTATATCACATGTGAGAGAAATTCCATCACATGAGAGCATTATTCCATCCATGTTGTTGCAAATGGCAGAATTTAAAAGTCTATCTAGTTGTCTTAGCGTTATTAAAAAATTCATTATAACTTTTATTTCTAAAGGAATGTGAAAAATTTTAAATTCATCTCCATTATGGCAAAACAGGTTAATATTAAGTTACAGAACAGTATATAGCATGTTAAGTTTAAAGATCTTGTGAGCTCTCGCTACTTTCAAGTCAAACCAACACATACTTATTGCATGTGTTTAATGTGCTACATAAAAAAAAAAAATGAAATGTAGCCACAGCTTTCAGGGTATGTGTATGTGAATCATAGATAACTTAGTTATGCCTTAGGGAAACATCATACCAGGCATTTAACTGGAGTCAGACGCGCTACCGTTGCGCTACGAGGTCGGCTCCAGGCATTTAACTGAATATTCGATTTTGTTACCAAAAAAAGTGGTATCAGAATTCAGAAGGAACTAAGTTAATAGAATAGGTGTACCCATTAAAGGCTACAAGTGTTGTGGGAAAATTGAATTGGAAGTTAAAGTTTGGGGTTATTAGTGAGGTTATAGACTTTGCACCACTGTTTTCACCCAAAATATAGCGACTTTAGAAAGTATCTTTGATTTTAACTCATGGTATTGGAGGTTGATAGTATTGATCGAGTTGATAGAGTATTTCTGGTATTGGCTCAACTTGGATGGCCTTGGCTAATTTACGTATTTACGTATCTGTAGCAGCTGATTACTTGACTGATGATTTAGAATGGTTCTATCTGAGACACTACTATGATAGGGGCCTTACCCCCCATAATGGACTGACCTGGGTTTATTCCCATAATGGGTATGTAGTTTAAAGAGTTTGAGAATATAAGTTGTCAAGGCTCCTTGAAGCCTAATCTCAGGATTGGTATATCAGTCAAAACTACAAGACTGACCTACCTCTTGATGGGTGGAACAGAGACAGTATGACTATTTTTGTAGTCTGTTGCAAAACTTCAATTCAGACTTAGTGTTTATTGAGTGATTTAATTTGTGCAGTTACGTGTGAAGATCATGCTGAAAATATCTGGCAAAGCCAGGTAGAAATAGAATAAAGATAAAGTAGAACTCTGGGTGCAAGTAAGTTATTTTTTCTTGGCCAATCGTGTGTTGACTTTTTAGGAAACTTTTCTTTCATCTTATTTTAAATAGACCATTAGGAACATCATGTCTAGGTTTCTGGCCTGGCAAGACTGGTGCATAATCATTTTGTCCCCTCACTCTCTTTGAGAAACATACGAAGCAGGGAGGAAATGTGGTGTTCTTTTTTGGCCACAAATGTCATGATCTTTAATGCAAAGCATTGAATAAAAGCAATACAAGACAGTTTTCTGCTTAGAAGAGTCAGTTTCTAGTCTTGATTTCTTTTGTTCACCTTTGCATTCAAGTATGATTTTCATGTATTATTTTCAAGTTAGTTGACTTTGCTTTCGGTTTCTTGTTTAAATGATTGGTATAAAATTACTCTTATTTTGGCCATGTAGAAACTGTGCTAGAAATTCTACCACTTGTTTTCACTATTTGGAGGTAAGGGGAGGTGGCTTTCAAGCCCCCCTTTTAAAAGTTTTTTTTTTACCTTTTCATCATGATGATAGCCTCTTAGTTCAGACAGTAGATGTGAGATTCACAACCAGCTAAATAGACCTGCCGATCCCTGGCTTTGTTTATAAAGTATGCGCTCATGGTCAAAACTTTAGCTCAGAATGAAGTAGGAATAAAGTCAGGGTGTAACCTAAAAGGCTACTTAAAGAGATGGTGCTTTTTAAAAACTCAAGATTATTCTCCATTGCTTTCTGTTTGTTTTTACTGAAGGAGCGTGGACACCTTGCTATCTATTTTTACATTAAAAAGTCTCATTTCCCTCTGATTCTAGTACATGTACAGAATGATGCTAATGAAAATAAATATGCTGCTTAACAGAGGGGTAGTGAATCATGGTGAAGTTGTTCTGAATGCTGGAGACACAATCTTGTTTGAATTAGAAGGATGTCTGCTAAGTTAAGGCACCCTATGGAGATGTGTAAGGCCAGAGCTTCCGGCAGTCCATACTGTCTTTATTGAGAGACACATTTATATCTTCCAGACTCATAATTAATCACTCAGTGGGGCTTTTTTGGGGGTGAAGTCGTGTGCTCACAGAGAATCTTTTTGTAGTGCCAGGAACCACAAAACATGGGCACAATTAAAATGCTAATTTAATTTATTATATTGAGGCATGGAGCAGGAATGTTTAAATGATGTTGACAGGGCCAGAATTTCAGAACCACCTTTTAAAAAATAGGAAACAAATGCCTACCCCCTTAAATTAAATTATATTAATAACATGTTTCTGTAAGTTGCTTGGAAGCAAAATAAAGCTCTTGACATTAATTAAAATTTGAAGATGTTGTATCATTTGTTGTTAATGTGCAGTCTTTGTTAGGGGAAATACATTTCAAAGTGATCTATTTATGAAAATTAAATGGGGGAAAATTGCCTGTTGAGCAAATGTTGCTTAATAAGGCTGCTTTTCTTAGAAATGTGGATTCTTAAGTAACTAAAATGTTTTTATATTTCAATAATGGTTTCTATTTTTGTTTCTCTCAAAAATTGTCTTTGTTACTTGAATTTTGATATTTCCACACAGAGTTCCATTGTCACGGGGCTTATAGACTTAAAACGAGGGAGGTTTTCGTATATTTGGGGGTGTTGGGAACATGCATTTGTAAAGAGAATTTCATCTGAAATCAAATGTGGTTAGGCTCTTGGACCTCCTCCAAATACCTTGGCAGGACCAGAAGCCAAAGGGCCCCATTAGCAGCCTTTAACTAGCTCTTCTCTAATGAATGTTGTGTTCTGTGTCTCAAAACTGCACTTTTCTGGTTTTACACAAACCAAAAGTCCCATGACATAATGGTATGGTTGTTTGTCCTGCTATACCACAGCAGAGTCACTTCTGTGAGGACCTCACATGCAGATAATATTCTGAAAAGCTACATAGCTCTGGTGTCATGAGGGAGAGGCAGTTTGTTGCTCTGCTTTAGGTTTTATTTTCTTTTGCCATTGGTACAGATGCATTTGAATTAGGTATTCAAAGTTGATATTAAATAAAACTCTAAGGTAGTGTTAACATGGCAAGTTCTTCAGTGAATGAAATAGATCAGCCATAAATGACAGCATGGTACTACCATTTTTTTTTGGCTCTCAGTAGTACAATTACAGTATAGGAATTAACCAGTCCCTGTTGATCTAGATCATTCTTGTAATAGGAATGCAAATTGAATGGAAGAAATGGAGCATCTTGTCTATGTTTACTACCCCACTGGTTAAACTGAAAGCAGTCACAGTGAAGGCAATATTTATTCCATGAACTTTTACATGGTGTGAGTTTTCTTCTGGGAAATGTTCTTGTTTTTTGTGGAAAAACACTTTTGATTTAGGTATTAAGTAGTAATTAACCATCACTGGTATTTTGTTTTTCCTCTCCTCCCTTTCCTCATACCCACAGTCATTTAGTCACCAATTCCTGTGCTTTCTACTTTTAATATCTAAGTGCTATGCACTGTCTTCCAACCCCTTCCCTCTGCAGGCTCCCAAATAGCCATCACATTAATTTGCTTGTCTGTCTCTCCAACTAGGCAGTAAAGTATTTGAGAGCAGGAACACATACTTGGTCACAGCATCTGGCACATAGTAGGAGATCAGTATAAATTAAATTTACAATGCAAATGACCCCAAATAGACAAATGGGTCAAAAAGTTATGGTATATTTACACAATGGAATATTATTCCACAATCAAAAAGGACAAACTTGATGCATATGTGATAACATGGATGGACTTAAGCCAGAAAGAAAAAGAGAAATACTAGATGATTCCCCCTATATGTGGGATATAGGGAAAACAAACAAAAGGACAAGTAAAACTTAAAACCAACAAACTGTCATCAGAACTAAGCATAGAACAAGGGAGGGGGTAAAATTGGGGGAGGAATGGGCACAAGAGAGTAAGATGATGGTTCATAAGTGACAAGCTGGTGGGAGAATCTTGGGGTATACAATGATGTTAAAAATATACACAAGCAATAAAATAAAACAAATTTAAATGAAGGCTTTGATGAATTTGCTTTAATTCAGTCATTCTCAATAGGGATGGGAGTGTTTTGGCCCTCTTTCCCTCTCTTTCCCAAAAAACATTTGGCAATATCTGGTTACATTTTGTGTATTACAACCTGGGTGTGTTTGTATGTGTCTATACATGTGTGTAGTAGTGCTGAATTTGAGAAATGCTGCTGCAGTTTAGTTTTTTAAATATTTCAGCTATGTGGGTAGGTTATAGAAGTGTCTTCACTCTAGATATGAGAAGACACACTTGGAGCCGATAAATAACTATCCCAAGTTCACCCAGCTTAAGGTACCAGAAATTGAACCCTGGGCCTTTCAGTCTACACCTAGATAAGAACTAGATTACTTAGATGATTATCATAATTTTTTTCTTCTTCTAGACAGTTGCCTTAGCCTTGGAAATTTGCCTGTATTCTACCAGGAAGTAATAATCAGAAATTAAGGCAGTGAGTATTTGTGTGCTCATTTGAATGATAGCTTTCATAAAGATACCTTTAGATTTTATATAAAATATTTGAATTTTCTAGGCTTTTATCTTCCCACAGCACTTCCCTAGTACCTCTCTAGGGAAGTGACTCAATCTACACATGAATCTTATTAACATATTTTTGAAAAATTAGCAATGTTAAATATTTTTGTGTTACTAAAATTAAGATATGGAAAATCTGAATTGGCCATTAGGTATTTTGAGCTAATGCCTAATTAATTTTTCATGCAGTGACTATATTCATTCTGGAATTGCATATATCATAACTGTTTTTTTTTAGGTGCACAAATCTGTGAGTTAGAGGTTTGAAATGAAGTTAGGGTATGTCTGAAACAAAAGGACAAGAAAAAGTTAAAACTAACAAAGTGACAGTAGAACTAAAGCATAAAGCAAAAGAGGGGGAAGTCATGGAAGGGATAGGCATGGGAAATCAGGATGGCAGTTCACAGGCAACAGGGTGGTAGGAAAACCTTGGCCTATATGTCCTCATAAAAAATAGGTATATATATGTAATGAATAAAAGATAGTTAAAAAAAGAAACTATAGTATATCTGTACCTACGCCATGATCTGTTTTTTAGCCATTGCCTTACTAGAAGTAGCAGGAGGGAGGGAATAGAAAGGAGACAATTTAGCTGTAAAGGTAACTAAATTGATCAAGGGGAAAATCGGTGAGTTCTGGTGTGCAAGCATGTTTCCAGCATATAAGACTTTGAGAGAGAAACAAAGGCACTCAAGATATATTCTCTTTCTTGAAGGGGTGTTCACTTAGCAAATGATATATATATATATATATATATTATTGAAGGGGTGTTCACTTAGCAAATGATATATATATATATCATTTGCTAAGTGAACACCCCTTCAATAATCACTAATATTTAATAGGACAAGAGAGTATAAAGACCCAATGAATAGTATTAGCAGAGGACATAGAGCACCAAGTGTTTTGTATTGCCAAAGTCTGGGAAGGAATTTGACACTAAAAGGTGCAAAGTAGATTTTTGGATTTTGTAAAATTCAAGTTATAAGATATAAGTATTGGTTAAAAGAACATCTCATGGTAAATTATTCTACATAGTTTCTTTTCTTTATATTGTCAAATGAAGCATAATTTTTTCAGCAGTCTGTCCATATCTCCTTTTGATATTCAGATGTTATTCAAAAAGTACCTTTATGGAAAGACTTTATTAACCATATATAATTCTTTTTTTTACTAACAGTTCCTGGTCTTGGCAGTCACTGGATTTTTCTAGATTACTTAAGGCTGTATAATGTGCTGTGAAGCAATATAAGCACTTTTCATTTAAAAATCCTTAAAGCCATTTGGTAGAATTAAAGAATATTTGGACAAATATAAAACACATTTAGTACCATAATTAATCTTTGGATATCCATCATCCTTGACTTTGCATGTAAACTTTTAATTCCTTCAAAGTTGGAATGGATGGTTATTACAGACAACTTTGTCAAAGTGTTGAGAAGATAGTCTTAGAAGCAGATTCATTTATACGTTTTCCAAATTATGATAAAGAAAATTTGTAGTAGAAAATTCGCTTTAGTTCATAGTTGAGAGGAAAACATTTGAGACTTATTTCAGTAAGAGACAGTAGATGTAAAATTACTAATTGACAGCTCTTCTGCTTTATCTTTAAAATTCCTTAGTGACTAAATATGCTGGAAATTTAGAGCACTCCAGTGTTGAAAGTAGCAGTTTTACATGTATTCTGAATACTTGACAAACATAGGAACACACTAAGTAAGAGCATCCCATTCATGAAAAAAGGCGTCCCATCCAAGAATCTCAATGTTTGTGGAGGTTGGACTGAAGGTACCAAATGGTTAAAGTGCCCATCCAATTCAATACAGAGTACAATGGTGCTTCATCTGCACTCTATAGATCAAGCAGTCTCAAGTGAACTACAGAAAAAAACTGGTATAACTTGGTGATTTTACCTCCCAATCATGTTTAAAAATCTTTCCATCTAGCTTGTTTAAAGTTCTGCATTTAGGCCGGACACGGTGGCTCGTGCTTGTAAGCTTCAGCCTATGAAGCGGCCGGGGCTAGGGATCGTGGTTCGAGTCCCGCCTGGGGCCCGTAGCGAGACCTAGTTACAAAAAAAATAGCTGGGCGTGGTGGTGTGCGCCTGTAATCCCAGCTACCTGGGAAGCTGAGGCTGGGGATTGCTTGATTCTGTGGTACCCGATTGCTTGATTCTGTGGTACCCGTTCCACGGGCAAAAATAGCAAGACCTAGTCTCAAAAAAAAAAAAAAAAATCTGCATTTAGGAGCAATGTTTGAACTTATTATTAAAAAACAAAACCAAAAAAAAATTAAACAGACCTAAGGTGATGTTATTTTACACTGAGATATTATAAAAAAAAATTTTTTTTTGTTTTTAGCTCATGGAATATGGTAACTGAAAGGATTAATTTTAAATTTCAGTCAAACATGTCTAAACTGCGAATTGTAGAAACTGGTTTCCAGGTCACTTGAAATCTTTTATTTGGTGGAATGGAGGAACATACTATCTCCCTATAAGTAGCACTGATGTCAGGCTGTTTTTCGTTTGGTTACAGACCCTTTTTTTTATGTTGTTTATTGTCCACTTCTATTAAAGCCTACTTCCAGAAATAGAGCCAATTAATATATCCATAGGAGAATAAAGCGTTTGATGTTTACTTTGTGATAACTTTCTGACAAAGATAGTTCAAAGGGGTCTAGAAGCTATGTCACAACTTACCAAAAGTTGAAGCTCCCATGACTGCTTAGTGTAGATAAAGGAAAGAAGATAGGAAAAGTAGGGCTAGGATGTTAAAAGGCACATAGAGGATAACACAGACTGTGCCATGTAGTGCAATATAATAAACATTAATAAAGAAGACTATAATTACAATAATGAGGTAGTGGGTTTCAGTTTGTGACTCAAAAATAAGAATAAATGAGTGGTAGATCCCAGCGAGGCAAGTTCTTTCTTTGGCAGATATTTTGATGGAAGGAAAAACCCCACTTGGATAGTTTTTTAGAAATAAAATCAATCAACCCAAAGGAGAATTCTCTGATTATTTTAATCCACAATGTTACCTCCCAATCTGTTCACACATCAGAAAATCTGGGAAAGAGGCTTGTTAAAAGTACTCTTAGTAAATACAGGTTTAGACTTGGAATCTGTATTTTTATCTGCAGTCAAGGTAATTCTCATACAAGCTGGTCCATGAACTAGTATTGGAAATCATTTTCCAAATGACCACTTGATTGAGGACATTATGTGGTGAATTAAGGTATTAGGTAGAAGATTGGGGGGAAATTCAGTTTTATTTCACTAAATTTATTTTTAGAATGCTTTATAATGTGTAATTTCTGTCCCACCCCTAACCCCTGCTTTGCATTATTTTTTTAAAAGTACTTTTTCAAACAGAAGATTTGCATCTCATAGTGAATCCTTAGGTAACCACTACCTAGTTTCTCTTATTAACATTTTACTGTATTTGTTTTATCGCATCTGTTGAGGTAAACTTTACATACAGTGAGATATATAAGCCTTAGTGTACCATTCTGTTAAGGTTGACAAATAAATGTCACTGGTGTCCCAAAACCCTTCCAAAAAGTTGAACATTGTTACCAACTCAGAAATTCCTTCATGTCCTATCCCAGGTAATCTCCAACCCACATTCCTCGCTCATCCCTAACCATTTTTCAAGAGTAGATTGTTTGCCTATTCTAATGCTTCATACAAATGGAGCCATCCAGTATATATATCTTTTGTGTAAAGATGCCTTCATTTAACATGTTTTTGAGGTTAATTCATTTTATGTATCATTTATTTTATTGCTGAGAAATAACTGTACGCGTTTCTTAGTGTCTGCAGTATGCTAGGCAAAACAATCGGGGCTCACAAAGTTGAACAGCACCAGCTTTGATTCCTACTTTTTTGGCCCCCACAATTTAGATTCATTCCAAATCTTAAATGTGTAGATGTTATATCAGAGACTGCTTATCTCTGAGTATGTCTGTTTGGTCAAGCAGCTCATGGGGTTTAGATATAAGTGCTTTAGTTCTGCTCTCCTCTTCACTCTTAGTTATTGAGGAAACCAACCGGTTAACAAATAAATTAGCTCATTTCTGAATGTTGTAGTCTTTCTTGTGCTTTCCCTCTCCCTCTCCTGTTCTCCCCCTCTTTCCATCCTTTCCATCTCCCCTTCCCCTTTCCTACTCTCTCTCCTAATCTAATCTGGCTTTATGGACAACGTCAGTATGCTTGAAGAAAAACAGAAACCCAAAGACTTAATGTTCAATGGAGAATAAGGGTTACATAGTTATTTCATCTTGTTTCTCTTAGAAAAATAGAGTTAGGATACGTAGTACAGTTAGGATAATTATCAGACATTTCCTAAACTTCAAATTATAAAGGACCCAAGTAATTTGGGACCAGATTATTCAGTGAATCGTCCTTACTTTAGAGGGTCACCTTTAAATTTTAAGAGAGCATATAGATTCTGAAAATACCACTAGATTGAAGAAGAAAGTGATAATGGATTGTGAATTTCATTGTCATATGGAAATTGTTGAAGCAATGGTAATCTCTAGAACTCTTTGTAGGTACCTGTCGATAAGGCAGGGTATCCCTTCCCCAGCCTTATGCAGGTGAGTTGCTGGGACAAAAAGACAGAGCTGAGCAGTGGTCAGGAATGATGAAGAAATGCATTGAAAGAAAGGGGTGATTTGGTGAATAAGAATATGGAGAGGTGAGGTGAAGTGCAAGGCATGTATCAAATTTTGTTGTTGAGGCTCTCATTTGAGATGGTGATGTTCTTGATTCCCGCTATTCATGGATTCTGTATTGTGAATTTGTTTACTTGGTAAAATTTGTTTATAATCCCTAAAATCAATATTGGTGTTTTTGCTGTCATATATAGACATGCATAGAGCTATGAGAAATTTGAGTTATCCAACTCACATGTTCCCAGCAGAGATCAAACAAGTTGATATTCTGCCATCTTATTACAATGATTATACTGTAAACAAGTGAGTTTTTCCTTCAGTATGTGTGGTGTACTTAGTGCCACCTTTCCCAAATTTTTGTGCTTTTTGTTGGTGATTTTGCTGTTTAAAATATCCAAATGTGATGTTGAATTGCTGTCTGGTATTCTTAACCACAAGAAGACTATGAGCTGTGATGTGCCATACAGAAAGAACATATGTGTTAGATAAGCTTCATTCAGGCATGAGTTATAGTGCTTTGCCTGTGAGCTCAATGTTAATAACTTGGCAATATGTATTAATAAGGTGTCTTTAAACAGAAACACATAAAACAAGGTTACATATTGATTGGGTGACAAAATTGTTGTCACCGGAAGCCTGCAATAATCTAACTCTGTATTTCCCCTAGGGACAATGGTTCAGTATTGACTAATTCAGTATTTGCAGTCACTACATAGAACATAGTCCCCCAAATGATGAGAAATTCCTAAGTAAATTCAGTAATGATAGATTTATGGTTTTGTTTCTGTGTCAGTGTATGAAGAGACCTTGACTATATTTCTCTAAATATGAGTTGTACATTTTCTTCACATTTTAATAAGTTGGAACATGTTTTACAACTGATGGAATGTCATAAATTGATTGGAAGTTTTTTCTAATGATGGTATGTCTCACAATTGATGGTATCTTACATTTGAGGAAACATATTAGGTAGCTGATTTCACAGATTATGAAACTAATAATCATAGGACTTTTTTTGTGTAAGAGAGTAAAACTTTTCTTGACATTTTGTAGCCTGATCTACTGATCAGTAATACATGCCTGTGTTTGAGATGTTAATAAATTTATATTTGAATTAAAATAAGTAAATTATACTGGCGCTCAACTATCATATTAAATATGGCTCTATAAATTTATAGGATTTTTATTTTCCTGTCTGCGTTTTCATTTTCACCATAATCTTCTTGAAAAACTGCCCATTTTGTTTTAATTCTGTCAGTTGCTTTCACAACAACTAACTGCCTATATTTTGCATCCTTATGAAAGGATACTCTAATATCAAATATGTATAGAGAAATTATGTCAAGTGAGCATGTGCTACTTCCCCTTTTTTTAAAGGGGACACTTGGTCATAGGACCTAGTCTAATGTTATTATCATACATATCATGGCAAATTATATAATTTGAAAAACACTAGTAACTTTATGAATTAAACTTGTTGAGTCTTATGGTAAATAGATTATACTTTATTGTGTTTTCTCATAGAGCTCCAGTTGTCTTGATTATAATGTCTGTTTTTCAAAGGATGGTCAAGTCTTTACTCCTTTTTGAAGTGAAAGAATTGTGAAATATTATTTTTTTTAAAAATCTTGTTATTCATGGATATTAATAGCTTTAATGAACTAAAACTAGAGAATCTTACTTACATTAAATATATGCATAACCTTGACATTGAAAAGTGCACTCTGGTCTTCAATGAATTTGCTCATTGTTTTTGATGTTGGGTCATGCATGGAGATAACTGGTATGTGACATAATTTATGATAGTGAAATATTCTTTTTTCACTATCAAATAGAATTTAGAACTGTTCTCTGAAGAGATGTCACTTTTACGCAGGAAAACATGGCATTGTAAAGAAAACTGTTTCCTTTTTACTTTGACTTAAAATGTTTTATTTGATGTGTTGACTCTTAGATACAATCTTCATCCTCATGTAGTCACTCATCTCTCACTAACACACAGTTCTTGTACCCATGTATTCTGAGTAGTCACACGAAAAAGAGTGATAAGATTTCTGATAGAGAAAAATAAGCACTGGAAAACCAAAGTTTTGACATGTATTGAAATGATTATAGGGAGCCATAATGGACACTCAGTTCGAGTCCATTATAGGGAGCCATAATGGACACTCAGTTGGACCACTTCTGGGGTCATCTTTATTTGAGTAGATTCGATTACAAAAAAATGTGTACCCTGCGCCTTTTAGTGTTTTAAGGGCATTCATCTAGAACCACATATACTGACTAAAAAACAAAAAAAAGTGTCAATATTCACAATATTTCAGAAGAAAGGTCAAATAAAGTCTGCCATATATAGAAACTGGAGTTTTAGAATATATAATTTGATTCTTGGCATTGGTAAAGTGAAAAGAAAGTGGAAATCACCTCATTAGAAAATTTCAAATTACCAGTTAATCAGAAGAGGTTTGGGTTGTGGTAGGGGTGGTATCATAGAGAAATTAATACTAATCTTGTTACAGTTTTTTTGAGATCAGTAGAGAATTTACTACAAATTTATAGTAATAATCTGTCCACCAGAAAAGCAGCCTTTCTGCCTCATGTTTAATAACGGTAAAGTGTAAATGTAACTCATGGTGTTTATATATCAATTGTTCTGTAGTAAAGAAATAAGTAGTTAGGGCCTGGCACAGTGGTATGCGCCTATAATCCCAGTGCGGGGAGGCTGAGACCAGAGATTGCTTGATTCCATTAGAGATTACCCCGGGCAACATAGCGAGACCTAGTCTCTAAAAAAAAAATATATATATATATATAAGTAATTAAAGAGAAACCAGAAAGAAATGACCATAAAGTCATTAGGTGCATATGAAGAGCCTTTGGGGTTAATGGGTATTTTTAAAAGGAATCCAAAAGGATAACATGTAGCAAAACATGACACCAGAAGGGTGGAAAGTATTTAAAAGCCTAATCACTTTATATCATGGAACAATTTCAGTATTTTTCAAATGTTGAAGACTGCATTAAAAATAAATTAGGAGTTGTGTGCTTTCAATGCAGGTTCATTCAGAAAAGGGGGAAAAAAGCCCTTTGTAAAATATGGAAACCATCTTGAGTTAAACAAATGCCAGAAAAAATTATAATTGTAAAAATGAGATGTTGACTATCGTTATTACAGTGGCTGTGTTGTTTCCAATAACAATTTGGCATTTTATTTAGTCTGTAACAATCTACAATTGAAATATAAAATAAAGATTTTTCTTTTATTTCCCTCTGAAGTTCTGTGCCAAGCTAAGCAGAACTGAATGAAACATCTGTGCATGATTAAAACAAGCTTTCCTATGGGGTTCTGAATAGAAAGTAAACATGGATTTTATCCATAGTCAACAGCATTTACAAATGTAAAGGGAGGAAGCTACTGAGTTTTTGAAGAATGAGCTGTTAGAGAGGAAATAGAAGTATGCAACGGCAGATGGCGATAATTACTTCCATATGGTGAAAGACTTGTATTAAAAAAAATGATAGTGAGCTGCTCTGGTTGGGTGATAGTTTATTGAAGCAACCTTTGTGTCTTATTTCCTATCTTTATCTTCCTAGAATAGTACCATCATTTGAAACTAAGCAAATGTATGCGAATGATTTTGTTTGGGGGTGTGCATTGGTTCTCTTGAGTGAGAAAATCTGGTGTTGGGTGTCATCCAGAAAGATGAAGCTGCCCATTGAATTCCTACCCAGCTCTTTAATAAGGGATTTTCAAGTCTCCAATGTTATTACTTTATTTTGAGCCAGTCGTAGTTTCCTAACTACTTGGGGCTATGTTAGAAAGTGCTTAAGAATCATGCTTTGGTGCCAGATTGCCTGGATTTGAATTCCACTTTCTCCACTCACTAACTGTGTCAGTTTGGGGCCTTGACTAACCTGTCCATGCCTCAGTTTTCTTGTCTGTGCAGTGGGGATAGTTATAATATCTACCTTTGTTTTTTTTGTTCCTGTTTTTTGTTTTAACTTTTTACTATTATTTATTTTGTTCTTTAGATCACACCCTCCGTAAGTGGTTTTTGGGTTAACTCCCCCCTCCTTCCTCCCTTTGGTGCCCCCTCCATTCTCTCAAACCTCACTCTTGTGGTTTACTAATTGTGCTAAATCCATGAGCCTCTTTCTTTCCTGTGGTAGTGTCCTTTCACTGGGTGAGGGACTGTGATGTTGGAACCAGGTGAGCCTTGCTGGTAGGTTTTCAGTCTTAAGTTTGTGTTGGGCGGCCAGTCTGTATTCATTTTTGATCTGTCCATGTTTTCTCGCTGCAGGCCGTATTATCCAATCTTGTCTCACACTGCTTTGCTGCTTTTTCTTATGACTCTGGTGTCAGATTTAGGGGATTTTGCCCCCAGCCAGTGTCTGTGAAGAAGTTTCTCTGTGGATACAGGCGTCTGTGAATGGCCTTTGTAGATCATCTCCTCCACCTCAGTTTGCAGTTTTGATGTGGGGCTGATTACCCCATCTTTGGTCTTCCTCTCCTCTCCTGTTGTGTGGGGAGGGGGTGTGGCTCTTCTAGAAGGCATCTCCGCAATGAGGTCCTGGGTCTTCCCTCCCGATGAGTGCATAAGTGCGCATGGTGGCATCCTGTCTCTACAGTTGCTTCTTTTGTCTTGCATGCACTGGTTCTCTCAGTTGTCCATCTGCCGTGTTCAGCTTAAGCTTGTGGGCTGGATTTTTTGCATGATCCCTCACCCGTTCTGTGATGGGGTTTCTGTTGCGCATGTTCTTGCTCTTGAAGTTTAGCTGGAGTGAGAGCGAAATGGAAGGGGGTCTTTCCAGCCCCCATACCCTTGCCCACGTGTTGGTAACTCCCTGCACGGAGGCGGGCCCAGATGGCTGAGCCTGCGCCCTTCCATGCTTCCCTTAGGCTGGGAGCAGGGGGCAACATGGCTCCGCAGTGATCCAGGCTGCAGATGGCTGCCGTGTGCAGCAGCCACCCGCTGGTGGGTGGGGCCACCGAAACCCCCACCCTGTCCTCCCTCCAGGGCTCACCCAGCTTAGGGGGCTTACCCAGAAACCTTCACCCCCTTTGCTCCCTACTGGCACGGGAGCTCGGCTGGCTAGGGACCCGGGTACTCAGGCAGCCCTCAGGCAGCTGCCTGCTTGTGGGCGGGACTCCAATGTCTACCTTTGAATATTATACAGCCTACTGGTACAATTGTTGTAAGGATTAAATTCAGTTATATATATATATATGTATATTATATATATAATATGAGATGTTGCACTCAGAGCTTTTATATCTATATCTTTATCTATCTATATCTATCTATATAATATGTCTAGCAGAGTCGTGTGGGTCTTGCCCTAGCCCTGCTGCATCAGAATGTCTATAATTTCACAATCATATGGTGCTTAGCCATAAAATTTTTTGGATCATATGTCTTCACTACAGTTTTGCTCATAGAACTAATAACATACATGTACTATTCTAATATGGCATATATAGTTTGGAATATATACAAAGTATTTTTGGAACGTAAGGTTAAAAAATGAATATAAAAAACTTGAGCATCTTTTCCTCATATCCTAGTGGATTAGGATTCAGAGGTCACTGGTTTAGAATGTGTTTGCTGAGGTGAACTAATCTGAAAAGAGTAGTACTGAATTCAACTACCTCAACTCTTCTTGCAACAACAGAAACAGTACCACGTCAGCTTCTCTCCTTCTCTTGTGCATCTCAAATCCTTTTCCTAGGATTTTGCATTTCAGCAATAATTTTGTTTACTTTTGTTCTTTGTACTTTTTTTTTCATATTGCCCACCAGTTTACAATTTGCTGTTTGTGACCTTGACAGTTTTTACAATCCTCAGTTCTTAGAGATAAAATGTCTGTAGCATTCAAAAAAGGTAAAATAGGCTCTTTGTTTTTAATTGTTGATAAAGGTTTCTTCACTTCCACCTCATTTCTGTTTTCTTCCCAATCGACAGGGTTACAGTGACAGTTCTGGGTCACTAGCAACCCCTCAGATAAGCTACTCAACACATAGAGTTGCTAATCTTCTTTGTTCTCTCTCACAGCCTTCCTTTGACTTTATAATTATCCAAGGTGGTAATAGCTCTTAAGAACACACTCTGTCACCTTGAAATTCAAGTGGATTTTAACTGAAAACTCAGGCAAGATATTAAAAATATTGTTTCTGCTATAGAAGTTAGGGAGAATTTGAATAGACAATCCCTGGTTGTAGTATTTGGTGACTGATTCCCATTACCCTGAATAATGAATGTGAGATGTTTACATTTTATTTAAACATGAAGTCCTTGTCATTGAGTGTGGGAACGAGGAAGAGTGCTACCTCTGAGAGTGCTAAGGGGCAAGATAGTAGATCACTATAGAGCAGTGACATAAAATCCAAAATAATAGTAATAATAATTTTCCATTTCGCATGTCATTTTTAGAATTCATGAGCTCCTCTGGTACTTTCTTCATGATTCTTTGTGGTTGCTGTTATGTTTTCCAGCAATGTTCAGGGCATACTTTGTTATATGAGTGCATGAAGAACACAATAACATTGATTATATATATGGTTATTATATTTGTAATCTGAAGAAACTTATTGTTGAAGTACGTAAAGGTAAGTTTGCATGGGTAATAATGCATAGTCTTTTACACTGTTAATATGTTGAAGATAGAAAAAAATCATCACTAACATAATGACACCAATTTCATGGGAAAATATTCAAGAACAATAAAATAGTTGTATACATTTCTATTTATCTAGAGAAAATTAAGAAATTAGCTTTAAGTTAATTGGAATTAACTACACACTAACAATTGATAATTTGGATACAACAAAATATAAACTCATAGAAAATAGGATCTTTCAGGATTATTATAAGAACATCTTAACAGCCTAGAGTTAAATATTCTTACTGCCCTTCTAAAAAACCATACAAGGAGAAAGCAATCTAATACTTGTAGTCAGACAGTAGGAGACCCTTGGTCTTAGTGATGAGAAGGAGTCAACCTCTGATCTGGGGGGAAGACCATTGTAGAGGTGATGGTAGGTGCAAAAATCCTGGGATATAAATATGATTATATATACTGGAGGAACAGAAAGGAGACCTGTGGAACTTGATCAAAGTGAGGACCATGGAGTATTTCTATTTTTTTTTATATTATTATAAATTTTATTCCGGTTGACAATTTAGGCCATAGACATGTACATGAAATTTCCATAAAAGGGGTAAGTATGTGGGGGATTAGGAGGGGTGGAGATGGGAGGGAGTGGTCAGGGAGGGAAGGTGGTGTGTGGTCCCCAGGGAATACAAAGATGTGAAACAC
>PVHY01006707.1:0-72544 GCA_004024945.1 Uropsilus gracilis
GATGTTTTGTTCTCCCTGTTCAGCTCACTTGTTAATAAAACCCTGTTGTTACACTGCAATTTGAGTGGCAACTGCTGGGCGCGGATGAAACGAACCCTTGGGGGTTCATGAGTTGGAGGGCCCTTCCTCCTCCCTTTCCCTTGGAGACCCGATTTCACCTTCACATTGAGAAAATTGTGCAAACTACCTCTTCTCCATTTAGTGTCTGTATGATCTGAAACAAATATTGTAGAGCTGTTTAGAAGATGGTTACTTTGGAATGAAACACTCTGTTCCTGCCTGATTCTATTACAAATGTGCTGTGTGATGCTAAACTCAACCTCCATGATCACCTGTTTTCCTCTATGTGTACTAGAAGAGGCAATAATCTCTGTCTTGAAGGGTTGTTGTGAGAATGTAATAAAAAAGAATGTGTGCTTGAAAAATGGTCTGGGTTTCTACTTTTAGTAAAGATGGGGCCTCTTACTCATAATGCTCTGGCCCATTTTGGAATTCTGGATGGCCAGGAGCCTGAAGATGTACTGACAGGACGCTAGGGTTATCTTGACAGGGTCCTCCAGTTCTTTTCAGCCACAAGTTGCACCTCCAGGCTATAAGCTGACTCATCCTCTCAGGAGACTTAGGAGCAGAAAAAGAAATGGACCTTGGTTTACTGCCAAGTAGAGCAGAGCCTTTCCCAAGAGGTCCCAAGTCCAAGGCGTTCCTTTGGAACTGGACCAGACACGCATGGAAGAGGTCTGGCTTCTCCCTGTGTTTGGCTGGCTTTGGAGTTTCCAAAGAACCCTGCCAGGGTCCTGCCACATGGGAGACACTGTTCCCTTTCCTCTCAAAGCTGTTTATGTTAATTAATCAAGGCATTTTGGAGCAGGAATTCTTCATGTAGAGATTTCCCACAAACATTCCAGGCTGTAACATATCCCCCAAGCTAAAAATATATTTTCTAACCCCTAAAGCTTTATGAATTACCATTTCCACTGGAAGCAGCAATGGCTTGTACATATTCCTTAACTGAATGTCACTTGAGGTGAAGAAAGAAATCAATAGTTATCCCAGCAGCCATTGGGACAGGACAGAAGGAATATCAGCCCCACTCATTTGCATGGTTAAAAGCACTTTCAGAAACCATAGATCTAAAGAGAAAGAACTGACTGGGGTGTTAACGTGTGTTGATGAGTTGATTCATTCATGTGCCTTTTTCTCTGGAATGGTCAAAGAAAATTTCTGGAAGGATATTTTTAGGAGATGTTTTGAAACTTTTATATTATGGTAAAGATCTTTGCAAAATGTGGTTCATCTGACACAGTGTGAGTCTGCAAACCTTGTTGATGACTTATTGAGGCACAACATGGCTGGCCCCACAGAACTAGATCCATAATTGGTTAAGGGAATAAAAGGTAGTTTCTGGGGAGGCAATAATGGGGGAGGCATCTTTTCTTTACTTCCCTTTGAAAGTGGAGGAGACTTTTGCAATTTGGTTTTCTTTCTTTGTTTCTCTAGGTGGCTAGGGGATGGGCCTGAATTAGTTCTGTCATTTGACCCTGAGATATTGTGATTTATAAGAAAAATAAATCTCTGGTGATTGAGATGACCAAAAACTATTCATATTTGATTTTCATCCAGGGGTTTTGGCTTTTAGCTTCTAAAACATTTGGCATTTCCTAAGTGTCCAGGGAGATAAAGGTGGTGTTGTTTTGGACCTAAAGATGAGGTTGGTCACCAGGAGAACCTGCCACATTTTCCGAAGGATGAAACTTTCCCTCTACTTCTGGGGAAGGGAGAGGGTGTGAAGTTGAATCAATGGCCAACTGATTTCATTAGTCCTGTAATAAAATCTCCAGCAAACCCCAAGAGGATGGAATTCAGAGACATACTCAGAGATCTGTAGAGAACGGTGCATCTAGAGAGGACATGAACACATGTGCTCTCATCTGTCCTGCACATACACCTCCACCAAGGGGCCTCTTCCATTTGGTGGTTCCTCCATCCTCTTTATTGTAAGTCTTTTAAAATCAACTGGTAACCCTTTAAATAAAGTATTACTTTGAGATTCACAAGCTGCTCTGCAAATTAATTGAACCCAAGGAGCATGTCATGGAACTTCTGGTTTACAGTCATTTAGTCAGAATGCTACTCAGGTAACAACCTGGCTTGGGGCTGGAGTCTGAAAGGCTCAAGGGAGAGGGGACAAGAGTCACTTGGGACTCAATCCTAAACATGGGGAATCTGATACTATTTCGGGGCAGGCAGTATTAGAGTTTTGTTGACTTGAGGACACCTAGCTACTGTCTCAGCTTGGCTTGAAGTTATGCCAGGTAGTTCTTCCACACCATGGAGTCAGTCCCAGAATGCCCCAAACAGGCTAGTTGGAACTTTGAAAGTTCTAGAAGTCACAATTAAGGCTTTGGGATAAGGAAGCATTGCCAGTTCTTCTTTTCTTGAATGTGTCATCCCACTTCTAGAGATGGAGGACTCTGAGAACAGGGTTTGAGAGTGGAACTATCGTTGTGACCAGTTGGTTACCAGACCAACTGCATCATCACCTGAGAAACTGTAAGAAATGCAAAATCAGGTTCTCCCGAGGACTGGATCAAAAGCTGTCTGGGTGGAGCCCAGTAACCCATGTTTCAACAAGCCCTCATGGCTAAAGTAGGGTAACATTTGAAAATAAGAAGGTTCAGTTTATGTCTGAGCTCAGCCTTATTTAAACTACAGGGGCTGTACCTACCCAGTGCAACAGAGGAGGGGGAGCTCTGGGGTCAGAGGTCATGAAGGCTGTGGGAAGGAGGGAAGGGCCAGTGGGGTGATGCCTTCAGGGCCCTGCATCAGCAGTTCAGAATTTGTTTGAAGAGGAATTAGGATTTTGGCTCAATTTTCTCCTGGAAGACACAATTTAGACACCAGCCCTGTCTTCCAAACATATTATCTGTACTGGCAGTTGGGTCCTCTCAGCCCTATTTCTGGTTTAACTTTTGCTAGTTGAAGAGTCTGTTTACTACATTCTGTCTCCATGCTTTGTTTGAGGAGCACTGCCCATAGGGTGAGATTCAGTCCAGCCTTGGTCCAGGTTTGTCTGTGCGGCTGAGGCCACTTTCTGTTTCTCTTGTGTGTGCAGCTTTCTCAGTCTTGTTACTGAAGCTTTTTTGACTGAGTGTCTTTCAGGACTTTCTCCCCAAGGTCATGGGTTACTGTACTTACTGTCCAGCTTGCTCTTGCAATTAGCTGTTCCTTCTGGTTGGCTGGCTGCAAGTGGGGTCAGAGGTTAAGGCCAGAAGTTAAGGCTGTGGGTGCTGGACCCAGGAGTGTGACTTTGCACTGTCTGATGTTTATAACCAGCTGGGAGATAGTTGCATGAAGGGTTGTATGTAGAAACATCTTTGTTACAGATATTAGTGCAGTAGGAAGATGGCAGATCCTTGAGTGAGAAAGATTTCATTTTGAATCCAGGTTCTAGCACTTTCTAGGCCTGGAACTAGAACTGTTTAGTCTTAGCTTTTTTTCCAACTTGATATAGGAATAATAATTTCTTATTTTTCTTTTTTGAGACTAGATCTCGTTGTGTTCCAGGGTAGTCTTGAACCCACGGACTCAAGCGATTCTAGCCTTGGCAAGTCTATTTGAATAGAAGGAAGTCAATTTTTCTCGATGTCACACTTTGCTTTTAATTTTTTTTTCAGTGCCATATTTTAGGGACTAAGATAATTTTTTTTTTCAGTCAGTGGGCACATACACTGAAGTCTGTTTACCTGTGAGACAATGAGCACATACAACTTCATATAAATGAGGTAAGGAGGGAAGAAGAGCTCTCACACATGAACAGAGCTCCCACTGCAGCAAGATGAGTGAGTCCCCCTCCAAAGGTAAAAGGACTTTCAGGTAGTACATTCTCTATGTGTTTTTTTTTTTTTTTTGTTTTTTGTTTTGAAATGTGTGTGTTTTGCCATGAGATTGCACTTCCTAATGGTTGTTGTTGAAGCATAAATCCATGGTGCTGGGGAAATAAATGGCTGTTTGTTTGCCACCAACCCTACCTACAAGGAAAAGACCAAAATGAGATGTAACATGCACCGAAGGTAAGTGACAGTGTAAGCCTGGAGCATTGAGCCTAAGTTTGACTTGTTTTTGCTCATGCCTTTAATAAGGAGTGTTTCACCTTCATTTCACACTGCTATTTGTTTTATTGGAAGGGGAGTGCCTTCCCAGAGTAAGTGGGGGTGAAGAGTCTCACTTCTGGCACCAACCAGCTCTGTGACCTGGGGCACGTTGCTCAACTGCTGAGACTTATTTTCATCATCTATAAAAACAGACTAATACCTTGTTTTTAGCAGTGTTGTAAGGTTAGAGATTCCCAGCAACCCCAATTACCTGCCTTCAGGAAGAAGAGCAAGAGAATGAATTTCTTTCACTTTGGAATGGGAATCATCCACAATTCTTTCTTCCTCTGCAGATTCAGCTTCCTAATCCCTTGCAAAGGACAAGGTGAAAAATCCCCTGACACTGTGGACTTATTCCCCTTTGTTGTGGGAAGACAGACATGTGATAGCCATTTGCGAAGGAGCTGTGCAGGCCTTTTCCAGATCATTGAGAGTTGGCTGTCAGAGGTTGCTAGCTCAAAGGTCACAGGCTTCTGGAAACACCTTCAAGAACTAACTGCTGCTCCCTGTGTGTGTTGGTGGGCAGATAAGAAGAAACTAAGAGTGAGTCTGTGCTCTGGAAACAAGGCGAATGGGTGAAACCAGTGGGATTCCCATGTTGATGGTGGCCTGGTCTTAGAGAGCAACATAGATGACTGTTCTAGAGACACCTTGGGAAAAATACAAAGTTCACTGCATCTCATCAGAAAATTAGTGATAAGTTCCCTGGCATTATTGTTCTAGGACTAAATGAGATAGCTGTAGACAAGCAGCCACTCTCAGATGTTCTTCTAAGGGAGCTCTGTAAATCCTTGTGGGTCTTGAGTGATGTCATGATGTGGTGTCTCCAGCTCTTTGCTAGGAAAGCAACATTTTTGATCTGCAGAGCACAACAATGGATGGTGACCACTTGGTGTATCACAGATAGCAAAAGAAAATATCTTCATTTCCTTCTTCATCCCCCAGAATATAATGATAGGTTTTTGTTCATGCAAGATAGAGATGGTGGTGAAATAAAAGTATGGGCTTGCTTCTCAGTTCAATGGACCTGAGTGGTACTAACTCAACAGAGTTGTTGAGTGTAGCTGTGTGACTTCAGACAAACCACTTAACATCTCTGGCCTTTAATGTCTTTATCTATAATAGGGGATTATCCCCAATAATTTCATAGGTCTATCTCGTAGGTTAGAGATAATATATTCAAGGACTTTGCACCAGGTCAGCAATAAAGGAAGCATTGTGATGATTAAATCCTGGCACTGCACTGGAAATTGTAATGTTTGTCGGAAAATTTAGCTAACATCATGCTTCTCAGAAAACAATTATCTTTGAGGGACTTTTGCTCTTTCTGTAACAAAACAGTGGAGGGTTGAGAGAGGTTAAGTAACATTCTTACAGGTATACATTTAGAAAATGAAAGAATTAAGAATTAAGATTTTTTGATCCTAACTTTAGGGCATCTTTTAGATGCATTCACATCTTCTTGTGATGCAAACAATTCTTTGTTGGTATTGTGGGAGCAGACATTGTGAATACCAAAAACACACATTTTCCCTGTCCTCTTTAAAGCACTGGTTACCTTCTGTCTCTGTATCTAAGTACTTATGCATATGTAATAGTTCTTCATTAGGCTATACAAAAAAAAAAAAAAAGAAAGAAAGAAATTGAAGTGGAGTCTGACTTGGACCTGGCATCAGCCTGGGCCTGGAAGCCAGTGGGTCCCCCAGTGTGACCCCTGAGCAGAGAGCCGAGAGTGGCAGGCTTATGACCAGCTTTGTGTACTAGTTACACCAGCCTGCCATCCCACTCCTCCTTTGTGTCTCAGAGTTCAAGATTTAAAAATAGTATATTACACCTGTCTTGATTCCCACACTGCTTGGGGTGGTTCATTTCTCAAATTAATCTGTGTCTGAATCCGCTTACTCATGCAAGGAGATCAACAAGTTCACACACCTAAGTGGATAGAGGAGAGGGAGGGGAAAGCTTTTCAAGCTGCACTAAAACAAGCACGGGCAGATCAGATATTTATTTGTATGCAAATGAAATGTTCTGTTTAAATAAATTAATTAACACAAGTGCATGTTGCAATCATTTCCAAGCAATGTTCTGAGAAAAGTTTATGGAGTGAAGGGACTTAACCAGATAACAACACCCAGCAGAGTTCTTAGGCTGGGATGGTACCTCAGGGGCTCAGGTTGCACTCACCCTGCCTGGGGGCAGCTCTGCTGCAGGCAAAGGCTTGAAGCTACAGAAGGGTCTGCACATACAGTTATATGCAATGTGGTCCTACAAACTTGGAGGGGAGTTAGTCTCAGATTTCACTGAAGGAGGACCCGCAAAAGTAACAGCAATCAGGCAAAATGAGGGAATATTTTTGCTGATGACCCAGTCATTGTGGATACTGTTAAAAACAAGAGACGATGGTTCCATCTAGATGCAACTAACTAGGAGGCTGGAAGGGAGAGCCCATACCACACAATTAGCTGACTGCAGGACCCATCATGCCTTGCAGTTCCTTGGGCATTGAGGTGGCTTCCCCACTGCCCTGGAAGAAAGGAAGTCCCCCTGGTACAGGAGATGACCTAAGACTGGGGGACATCTGTGTCCAGCCAGTGAAAGATGCACTTTCCAATCTGCCCCTTTCTGTGGTTGGAATGCAAGGAAACCCATTGTATTCTTGAAATACCTCACTGCTCTTGTTTGCAGCCCACAAAGCATTTTTAGGATGAACCAATCTGAGTTTCTGGTGCTGTCAGGAGCTGTTGGGGTGAGGATCCAAGGCTTGGAACTTGGGGGTCTCTTGTTTCCTCGTTTAGCAACTTACTTTTTGGTGGGCACTATGATAACTTTATGGACTTTGTTTTTAGATGTTTGCGTGGCATGACATTGCATCATGATATTATGTGATAGGAGTGCTATGGTGAAATTGGGGTGGTCATGACTTTAGTATGGTAATGCTGCATTAAGATAGCAGCCATTGTGCCCTGGTGTGCGGAGACTTGGAGAAGGGAAGCCAAAGCTTTCCACGAGAGGAATAGAGAGAGGGGATTTAAGGGACAGAAGAGAAGAGAAAGTGAAAGAGAGAGCAGAGGAGCAGCAAGGAGGCTGGAGGCCTCAGAGCTGCCGCTGCTGCCATGTGTGGCAGCAAGGCAGGGAAGGAAGCCACACTGTGGGCTTTCATCCCCAGCCTGGGCTGATGAGGAACCCAGGGGAAAAGCATGTTGGAGAAACTTGTGACCTGTGTAAGCTGACGTGGAAACTTGGTACTTCAAAACTTGCTTTAACTTAGAAATTGTAAAGCTTGGGAATTGTCTGGAGACCTAAGGAGCACTTGGAGTGTTGTTGCCTTCATCATGAGATGTCTGAAGTGGTTGCTGCTGCTGTTCCAAGTGAGTCTTGGTGGTTTAGGTTGAAAAAAGCTGGAACTGTAACTTTTTGGAGGCTGATTGACGATGCCATCTAGGTTTCTTCATTTGGCTTGAAGGGGGAACAGCTGCCATTTTGTAGACACATGTGACTAGGGACCCATGTGTAGCTTTTTGGACTAGAGACTGAACTATATGTTAAGATTACCCAAGGGATCCTTTGTACCCCCAGTGATTTTTGCCTATCTTGTCTTTTTAATGAGTAAATCTGTTTTTGCCTCTTCTTAAGGTTAGTGTGGTCTTGCTGCTGCTTGTGCTGGCTGGATCAAGCCTGATGAGTGGCTGGATTTAAAAGACCAGCTTTCCCATTTGTAAGTTTAGTTAAATTCTCTGCTTTGCCTGTTTTGTGACCTGATTTCATAAGTTCCAGGAATTCATCACTAGAAGGAGTGTATGCATGGCAGGAAGGGTTGCTCTGGCCCCTGGCCATTTAGAGCAATGGGTCCCACCCAGGAGCCTTTCTGTTGCTCCAAGGACACATGGCAGTGTCCATGGACACATTCGGTAGTCACACTGTGGGGAGGAAAGGTGCTGCTCTTAGCGTCCAGAGACGCTCCTAAATACTCTAATGTGTGTAGGGTGGACCCCCTGGACAAAGACTCCTCTGCCTCCAAATGTCTGTGGTCCTAGAGCTGAGAAACTGTCATTTACGGGAGGTGAAAGTACCTAAACCACCCGGTTGGGGGTTGTCATATGATTTTATTTTTGTAGAATACTTTGAGATCCTTGCATAAAAGTTGCTGTGTTTGTTTAAAGAAGTCATGTTGCTACAAGTTTTCAGAGCTCAGTGAAGTTTGCTGACAGGGCCTGACTCAGCTCCTTCCCATATTTTAAAGGGTTATCGCTGTTCTCATTGGGAATTGCTTTTATTTTTTTTCCTTCTTAAAGCATTTAATTTTTTTCTCTTTTTAAATTATTATTTATTAATTGCATATATGTTTTTCATATCATTGTATACCCTGAAGTTTTTCTGCCACCATGTCACTCATGAACTGTCATCCTAATCTCTTTTGCTCATGCCTCCCCTGACTTGTCCCTCTCTTCCTCCCTCCCTCCCCTCCCCCTCCCTTGCTGTATGTTTAAGTTCTGTTGTAAGTTTGTTAGTTTTAATTTTTTTCTTGTCCTTTTGCTTATTTTCCTTATATCCTACCTATAAGTGAGACCATCTGGTATTTATCTTTTTTCTTTCTGGCTTATTTCCCATAGCATGATTCTGCCTAGCTCCATCCAGATTGCCACAAATGGCATGAGTTTGTCTTGATTGCTGAATAATATTCCACTGTGTAAATATATGACAAATTTTGGATCCATTCATCTGTTTTGGGACACTTGGCTTATATCCATATCCTGGATATTGTAAATGGTGCTGCAATAAACGCAGGAGTACACGTTCCCTTTAGAATTAGTGTTTTGGTACCCTTTGGGTGGATGCCCAGAAATGGAATTGCTGAATCAGATGGTTAGCTCCAATTTCAGTAGTTTGAGGGGCCTTCACACAGCTTTCCTTAGTGGTTCACACAGCTTTCCTTAGTGGCTGACTCAGTTTGCATTCTCACCAGCAGTGTTCCTTTTACTCCTCATCCATGTCAGCACTTGTTGTTGCCTGTTTTTGGTTTGTTTGTTTGTTTGTTTTGATATGGACCATTCTAACTAGTGTGATGATATTGCATTATGATTTTGATTTGTAGTTCCCTGATTAGAAGTGAAGTTGAGCATTTTTTTCACATGCCTATTGACCATTTGTATTTCCTCTTTGGAAAAGTGAGCATTTTAAATTTTAAAGGGTTTATCCTGAACCACCTAGTTATCTAGGTCATTTTCCACCAGGTTTCAAGATTTCTAAAGAGAACTTTCCAAACTGTTCTTAGTTCTAGACTAAAGGGTCCTTATTTCCTGAGGTCAGAGACCAGTGATCCTTTTTCCCAATCCCACTGCTGGCTGATCCATGGCTCACCCACACATGAGAGTTAAGTGAGCAAGAGTCTACTGAGTATTTTATCAACTCTTTTCTTTCTTTGCTTCCAGAACATTCTCTTCACCACCCCCTTGGGATTCACACAGAGAATGACAGAGAGGGGAAAAAAGAATTTCCAAAGTAGACGCTCATAAGAAGTATGTTTATTTTTTCTGGAACCATCTAGGAAAAAAGAAAACAACTACACAGACAAGATGATTTTAAATCAAGTCTGCTTCTGATTTAAGCCGTTTCCGTTCTGCTAGCCTGTTAAAATTCAACAGCATCATATCAAGCTTGTCTCAAACCTGATTGGTGCTTGAGATATTTTTGGGATTCCTTTGACTTTGGTAGACTGTAGAAAATATCAAATGTGTCAGAAATCTGGGAGGTCAGGGACAAGGAGTTTATTTTCATGGAAAGTCCGTTGTGTACTTAGGTGGTTGAAAATATTTTCCTTATGAAAAGATGACTTAACTATGGCAGATGATCAGGGGGGAAATTAAAGAACTGAAGAGCAGGCAGAGAAATAGAGTTTGTACCTAAGAAAATTTATTTTGGCACAGAAATCACCACCTCATTATTCGAGGAAGAGTATTCTATCCACCCTGTCCATAATGTTTCATATTTGTTAATGAAGCCCTTTAGTGGATGGCAAGAGCCATAAAAATCTCATGAGCTGGAAGGAACATGGGAAAGCACTGAGAGAAAAGTCAAGGAAGGTACGCTCAAGGAAGCTACTCAGGATCAGGACAGGCTCCCTAGGAATAATGCTGCAAGCATGGATACCCAGAATCCTATTATTTAAATGAGGTCAGGAGACTAGAGTGACCACACATACAAACATCATCTAACTTCAGAACCGCAAAAGTTTTGCAACCTCCAAGAGAAATGATGCTGCTGCCCCTCTGGTTGAACTGAGGGGTGACTTCCCCCAGACATGATTTAGGAGTTAGCCTTGTATTCAGGGAAGTATATGAGGTTCTCTCTATGGATGCTCTTTTCAACTTGCCCTCTTGTCTGTTTTTGTTTCTGAATAAATCCCATACTTTGTTGGAATAACTGATGGTTTTGTTTGAGGGCCGCATTATGATCTGCAGTGCTGCTCCAAGCTTACTTTTGAGATCCCTGGGATGGACATTTCTCTAGTTTTCTTCCTGTCATTGTTGGAGGAAGATTATGGGAAGACAAAGCGTTCAGTGTGATGACATTAGCATTACGAATAACGCTTGGGGGCTAGACATAGCTAGGATGCTGAGAACTGACTGTTGGATTCCCAGAACATTTTGCACAATGATGCCAAGTCAGCAAAGTGACTGTCAGAGGAAAAGCAGGCAGCAGAAGTCCATTGGAAGTCATGGATAAAAAGTGGATATTCAAACAGAGAATTTTGCAACCATTTCTTCCTTTTGTTTACATTGTGGTGTGGTGGTATTCTTTATTCATAAAATTATATAGCTCAGAAAATAATCTTTTGCTGCTACTCTAGTGTGAACTCTCTTGGCACTCTATGATTCCTGTAACCAGTCACAGGGTTGGCAGAGAATCATGATTTATGAAGAAGCCAGCAGTCACAAGCTGGGCTTGTTTAGGTTTTTCTTTTCCATATAGACTAGGATGAAATTAAAGAAGAAAGTAATTTGATGTCTCTGGGAGAAGTTCAGGTAGGAATGAAATTTCCCCTTGTAGGCTGAAGTTGCAAACAGGGAGAATGTTCTCTTAGAGGACAGGAGCAGAGAAGTGGTTCAGGAGCATTGGTTAAGTCTGTAGTAGGGAAAGAAACCTTGTTAAATGTTGGTATTGATATTGGGAGACAAACAGGTTTTTCTTTTGACCTAAAAATCCTTTCCCCAACTTTTTCTAAACCAGACTCAAGCATTAATATCTGCTCTCAACAATTAACCTATTGCAAACCGCTGGGCAAAAGCCGTTACTAATACTAAACTTCCACAGGCTTGTTACTTTTCAAATACCTGGCTCTTGCCTGCCACTGGCCTCTGCAAGATTGCAGAAAAACCCCCCTCTAATTAGCAGTTTACACCCGCAGCTTGCCTGCTGTCCCAAGGCATTTAACACTATGGGTTCTTCTGGCCAACCGTCCACAACCACCCTACTATATAATTCCAAAGCCAGAACAGACTCTTAAAGAAGCAGACTATTTATTACTAAACGAAGTGATTATCTAAATATGAACTACAAGATAAACATGAAAAACCCTCTTATCCCACCATTGTCCAAACTCTCAGTCCTTTAGTCTCTGGTGATCACCTCAGCAGATGTCCAATCATTCAGAGTTCAACACTCCGTTGTTCCAAACATAGGGCATCTCTCTTTTCCTCCTTGGTGTGTTCCAGTTTCTCCAAGAATGTAGTTGAAGGTGTGAAGTTGTCTTCTTTTTGCAGCCTCCTTACTTTAGGCAATATTATTTATTTATTTGTTTGTTTATTTATTTATTTATTTTTGAGACTAGGTCTTGCTATTTTTGCCCATGGAACCGCAGGCTCTCACTGCCCGGGGTACTACAGACTAACGTAATCCCCAGCCTCAGTTTCCCAGGTAGCTGGGACGACAGGTGCGTGCCACTATGCCCAGCTGTTTTTTTGGAACTAGGTCTCGCTACGGGCCCCAGGCGGGACTCGAACGGCGATCCCTAGCCCCGGTCGCTTCATAGACTGAAGCTTACAGGCACGAGTCACCGTGCCCAGCCCTGTATACTGGAGTTTTTAATATTGTCTAAAGTGCAGGCCGGGCACGGTGAAGCCTATGAAGCGGCCGGGACTAGAGATTGCCGTTCGAGTCCGGCCTGGGGCCCGTAGCGAGACCTAGTTCCAAAAAAACAGCTGGGCGTGGTGGCGCGTGCCTGTCGTCCCAGCTACCTGGGAAGCTGAGGCTGGGGATTGCTTGAGTCCATGGTACCCTGGGCAACGAGAGCCTGCGGTTCCACGGGCAAAAATAGCGAGACCGAGTCTCAAAAAAAACAAAAACAAAAACAAAACAAACAAAAAAACAAACAAACAAAAAAAACCCTCCAGGATACAGTAACCAACAAAGTCCATTTACTTAAGCCTAGCTCACTGCCGCTCCAAAACCATCTCATTCAACTAAATATGACACACTCAAACACAGGAGTTCAAATTTATAAGCTCTTCAGGCCCCTTTAGCATGCACACTTGGCTTATGCATGCGGAAGCTATGAGTTCACCAACCTGGGCCGGTGGGGTCCAGGTCAATCATATGGTCACTCATAGTCTCCTTCCCCAGAATGCTGGCCCCCAAATGCCTGCCCCTGTCCCTTTGGTCTAAACTCTATTTATATTCACATTCCCTTCTTTTCCCCTGCCAAAGCCAGGAATAAGTAAGGAGTCCGGTCAATCACAAAAATTTTGTTTTTCCTTCCTCATCCCCATGAATTCTAATCTTGAAATTTACAATTATAAAGCAACAGAGAAGTACTTCCATTTCCCTAGCTTATCAATGTATGTATCAGCAATGCTAATGGCAAGTACCAGTTCTAAAGCAACAGGCCATTAACAACTATGCTAATGGCAAGTACCCTCCAACAGTGTTATTATTTTTTTAATTTTTAATTTTGTAATTATTGTACAATATTGGTCATGCTTTTATGCCCTACCCCACCCCTGCCGTTTTTCCTTCCCCCCGCTCTGGTCACTCCAGCTCCTCTCACTGCAAGCTGTTGGTCTACGTTTGGCCCACAGGTCTTTTCTTTTTCTAGAACTGTCCTTTTCTCCTGGGTGCAGACTTGCAATCCTGGACAGCAACAGATGCGGCTGCTTGGATCTCCAGGAGTGGCTGAGGTAGATAGTCAGGCCGAACATATGGGGAACTTGTTATCAGGCAGATACATGGTGCACTTCTCCAGGATCCTTTCTGACACTTGTTGCTAGTTCTGTGTGTATTATTTTTTAATGGCATCATAAACAATGTCTACTACCCAGTTAAGATGCGACATGGTGTGCAACAGAGATCAGTAAACATTTTCTGAAAGGGCCAGCTGATAAATATTTTAGATTGTGGGTCGCCTGGTCTCTTTTGTAACTGTTCCACAGTCTTTTTAGTGTACATCCACAGTAGATTGAAGTATGAAGGCAAGATAGGCAAGTATTAAACACATGGATAAAGAAATGAAACTATTGGTAAACCCTGAAATTCCACATAACTTTCATCTGTCAGCAGAGTATGCAACATTTGATTTCTTTCAGCCATTTTAAGATGTAAAAAGTACTCTTCATTTCAGACCCTAAGGTGGCAGAGGAGACTTCACTGTGCAGATTCCTGGTGAAAGTAGGAGGATTTTGGAATTAGGTGGAAAATATGGCCCCACCCATGACTAGCAACTTGTTTGATTTGGCTGAACGCAAATCACTTTTTTAAGCTTCAGTTCCCTCATGTGAACAATGGGGATCATAAGTCTACCATTCATGGTGGTTATGAGTATTAGAAAAGTTAGCTTGAGTGAAATGCCTGATTCTGTCCACTCTTCCTTAACAAATTTTAACAAGATAATAAAGACTACTCTCACTCTCGTTGGTTGTGTGTGCCAGCTCTGAGTTAATCCCGTTTGCAGTGTGAATATACTATCATATATTCTTTGACAGGTCACTTCCGATGGGATTTTCTCACTGGGTCACTTTAGTTTTATTCTATAGGTATCTTCTTTTTTTGTGTTGTCTTCTGCTAGAGCTTGCAAATCCAGGCTTAGTATGTCCAACTCCCATCTGGCTATCCTTTCCCACAAGAACAGAGAAAGTGACATTGGAAACATGCTTTTTTCTCTCAAATCCTCATATATTCCTCCAGGGAGAAACTTATCAGTTCAAACTTCAATGGTGAACTGAGTGTTGCTGTGTTCTGGACTGCCCTCATGAGATAGGGCAGCCAATAGGCTTTGGTTTCCTTTTGGACTTGATGTCCAACACAAGCAAGAATTTCCCAGCAGAATAATGTCTCTCTGACTTAGGCTAATTTGATGTCAGTGAGCACCTGGGGGTAAAGGGGGAGGACTTCCTTCAAAGTGAGTCTTCCCAGCAAACCATTCAAGGTACACCAGTTCTCTACCCCCAGAATTTGTGAAAATCACTTCCCCAAGAGCTACCAACCTCAAAATCTATGTTCAGTTGAATCTGAACACTTTGATTTTCCATTTGAAAGAAATAGTGCTGGTCCGTCATGCTTTTTCTGACAATGCAAAATCAGATTTTGAAGGAAAATATGATCCATGGGGCTGGGACTAAGATACAGCAAATGAGATACTTGCCTTGGATATAAAATTAAAGAAGTAGTGACAACGAGTAACCAAGGTATATTTTATTTTAAGTCAATACTAAAAAGAACCCCCAATGCATAATGAACACAATTTTGAACTTAAAATAAAGACAGGCTCAGTAACATTGCTAGCAAGCCATATTTGGAGCTGAAGGCAAAAGGAACATCGGTAATATTGATCCAGTAGAGCTTATTTGGATTTATAAATATTTCTCCCTTGGAGGCTATGCCTAATATTATGACTTAAATTAAAACCTGGTTTTAGCCTTGGTCCTAGATTGCTGCTCACTTCTTTCCTGCTTGGTCATTACCTTTTCTTCTTTGTTTCTTTCTGTCTCCTCTGTAATCACTCACATTTATTTTTGCAGCTTATACATCAACTTTGACCCATGAGGATTCTCCCTCAGATTTTGTAGGGAAAATGATCAAAGAGCTCATTTATTTATATAACTGAGTGGTTTCCTACAAGTCAGCACTACACTCTAAGTCCATAATGCCATTTGTTGAGGGTGGTTTATGTCCACTTGGTGGGAGGCCACCCTGGTGACCTCTTGAACAATTCTCACGATTCTCGGGGGTATGGAAGCCTCCAATCTGGGAAGCGTTCTCCCTCTTGAAAGCTGATAAGCCACAGTCAGGTCTAGGGATTTCCCTTTATTCTATCAGTGGGGTCCTAGAGCCGTCTTTACCAAGGCAGCAGCCTCTCCTCTGTGATGCTTGACAGTTTCCAGCCCTTTCTTTAGCTAGGAGGGTTCAAACATTAAATGTTGGAAGCCAGTGTTGTGGGGACGTGTGGGACTGTACACGTGGCAACATCTGGCATTTATAACGTGAACAAAAGCTCCCTTCCCTCTTAATCTTTATCCCAGATGGGAGCATGGCCCAGTACCAAGAAAATTTTCAGCT
This sequence comes from Uropsilus gracilis, assembly GCA_004024945.1. Classification (NCBI taxonomy): domain Eukaryota; kingdom Metazoa; phylum Chordata; class Mammalia; order Eulipotyphla; family Talpidae; genus Uropsilus; species Uropsilus gracilis. Next base: position 15,699 of record PVHY01006707.1, read on the forward strand.
TTTCTTCCCAGGGAAAACTAAGCCAGCAGCGCATAATGCCGGGGAGAAGTGGCCTTGGGGATAGGGTTCAGGGCTCTCAAATATTCCATGCAGTAGCCAAATATCATGGGGAATACACTCCGATGAACAATTTCAACTGCAAGTGCTGATGCTAACCTTGATTAAATCCAGTCCTGTGATTCACTCACAGATAATTGGGCAGCATCATGATTTGAAGAAATTTATCCAACATTTAGAAATGCAGTAGGCTCCTCCATTGCCTAGTATATGTCTATGTTATAGTTCCTTTAGTCCAGAAGTTTAAACTCTAGAACAGTAAAATAAATATATCACATATTTATCCACATAATGTTCCAACACACATCAACTGCTTTTGTGACTGGGTTGAAGTTTGTGTTCTGGTTTTCTGTGTTTATTTTTCTTTTAAGAAACAATGTGAATATCCTGTGTTGGGTTAGGGTGAGAGTTGGGGGAGGAGGCTCTTTCCAGATGATGGAGGAAACCAAATTTAGGTCTGTAAGCATAGAAAGCATCCTGCATGAAGGAAATTAGAGATGAACTTGAATGAGAGCCCCCTTCCCCCCAAAGGGGAGTTCTTTGAAGAGATGAGAAACCTTTGAGACTAGATGAGAATTAGTGACTCTCTGAGGCAGATCCAAGGGATGCTAGCAAGCTCAGTGTTCTCCAACTTCCAGAATGTGTAGGTCCTTGCTCTCCAACTTCCGGTGCAGTGGTCTCACCTGGGAGGCTCGTTCCCCTGAGGTGGCTGCACTGCCTCTCAAGGGTGCTGACGTGGCAGATCCTGCTGAGGCTTGAGCACTGGGAGTCTTATTGTTTTATCAAGATCTTAGGTGGTACTGATGGTGGTGGTGCAGAGGCCCTACTTTGAGAACTACCAGTACTGAGTCCATTTCTGAAATTTAGGGAGTTCTAGAATCCCTTGGGAATCTGAAGAAAATTTTAAGTTTCCTGCCCTCCAAAACATGGAAGTCTGGATTTTGTTTCTGTCAGAAAGAGAAAGGCAAGTATCAGCGGGTTTCACTCATGTGGGAAGTAGAGAAAAGAAAAGCAAAGAAAGAACTGACAACTGTTCATAAACCAGAACAAACCTAGAAATGTGATTGGATAATTAAGGCTGCTAGAGGAGTAGGGAGGGGACAGGTGAGAGAGGAAGGGGCCGAGTGGCCTAGGGTGAAGGCCTAAGGGTGCTTCAGTGGTGGGGTGGGGTGGTGAGGGGTAAACCTATACCTCTAAGTCATCTACAGTGTTGTTAACTAATGTTAACCTCAATAAATAACAACAAAAATATTTAAACTCTGTCAAAAATAAAATTACCCCAGTCTTCAGTCTTGCCTCATATAGCTTTTCTTCTGAAAGCAGCTGGCGCAATCTTTAAAAAGCATAGATAAGATATTCATTATATTTCCAAATTTTCCAGTAACATCCATCTGCACATATTATGAGAACAGAATTTTCTGTGGTTTCTAAGCACCCCCCTCATCTGACCTTCCATGGCTCTCTCACTTGTCCAGTGCCTTAACCATCATCCATCAACAGATATGTTCATTTTTACCTCAAAGTTCTTGCTCTGGTAGTATCTCCCTGGAATGCTTGTCCTTTGATCTTTGCATGAGGGACTCCTTTTCCTCATTCCAGACCTTAGCTTAGTCCATGTTTACTCATCCAAGTAAGCACACTCACTTTCCACCGTATCTTTCTGTCTTAGCTTTCTTCATAGAATTATCATCAGTCTGGTCCAGCACCCCAAAACATACTCTCCATAAGAACAGAGACCTTGGCCATTCTATTTCTTCTGCCATCTGCATGTCCCCTTGGAAGGAGCTCATGACTGGTCAAGGGCTGGGGTTTATTCCCAACCTGGGATGCTGGGTGACTCTTGGTCAGGAGATAGAATGTACCTTTCAGTGCTTCCCGGCTGCTTCAGTGTCTCTGGATTAGAATGTTGGACCCTGGAAATAAAGAGGCTTCTTGGACTGGGTGACTTGCTGTAACCAGGTCCCTCCTGCCAGTTCTGTCCATCTGCTTTAGTATCTCTTGGCAGAAAAGGGGAATTTCATGCTTTATGGGGAAGCAAAGCTCCCAATCCACCCCTCCTGCCTGTGGGCATGGCCTTGCCTGCTGTTGTCAGAGGGACCTCTGTTTAGTACATAGGATGCAGTGAGCCTGTGGGTGCTGCCTTCCATGGGAGGATGGGAGATAGGAAAATATAGGTCTGGGCGGCCTTCCCTGCTGGGTGGATGCCTTGCTATTCAGTCACTGCTCTCTTCTGGGGTCTGGGAAGAGCTCATTTTTTAGCACTTTTCGGAGATCAGTTGTGGTTGTCACTCAAGCCTTTCCCAGAGTTCATATGAGCCAGAAGAAAATAACCCTAGCTAGCTAGTCCAGACTGTAAGTCTGTGTGTGTTTCATGGCTTCTATTGACTCCCTTGGAGATGTTAGGCTGGAGCAGAGACAGGAAGCTGTTTGATGCCGCAGGCGCACCTTTGTTAAAATAAGGGGTGAGTTCTGTAATGATTAGCTTAGCATTTAATAATTACTTCTTGTAAGCTTATTGTCTCTAATTGACCTCAAAATGTGTTTGTTTTTCCCCAAGTAATTCCTTTCCCCCTTGCACTGGTTTGTAGAGCTGTAAGAGTGTTCTCTTGTTGATGCTACCCCCAGAATGAGGCAGGATGTGTTGAAAGGTGAGGATTATTCTCCCAGCCTTGTCTGGCCTCCCCCTCGCCTGCATATTTTTTGCAAGCTTCTGGCACTGGTCCTAGGAGGCAGCAGCACCAAACTCAACAATCCACAATCTCTCCATAATTACACATCTCATGGGTATAAAATAACATGCATGAGATTTCAGTTGAATGAACACATCCTAATTTTCTGCTTATATTTTTATGAATGGACCTAAATCCCACTTTTCTCCAGGTTAGACATCATTTATGCAAAACTTCACTGTGTATGTACTGAAACAAGACCGTGTGCTCTGCAGTATGTTCCCAGTTTCCTGCATTTCCCTTCATGAAAGGCATATCTACCGATCCAAGTCACTGGCCTCCTCAGGGGCAGTGAACCTTGCACTTGTGTTAGCATAAGCAAACATTGATTTAAGAAAATGCAGAAAGGCTTTCATTAAGAGCAGCAATCTGGAAAGCTGGGAGTTGGAGTTGTTGAGTTCAACCTCCCCACCCTGATGTTTCAGCCAACCATCAGGGACCAGACTCAGTTAGCACAGGCTCAGGCTCTGAGGGATGCTCAGGATTCTTACCAAAGACTCAAAGACTAGGAACAAACAGCTGAACTCACTCAGTTTCCCAGGAGCGCAGAGCCTCAGCAGGCTGCTGCTGAACACACCAAACTTCACTTGCCTGGGGAATACTGCCCTTGAGGAACTTGGAAGACAGGTTTGTCATGGAAAAGAAACTTCACAATTTCCTCCTTTCCCACATGGATGTGTGGCATTTTGTTGTTATTGCTTGTTCAGTCTTATCTCTACACATTCTAGACTTTAAGCAACGGGCTGAGAGAATGGGGCTCATTTCGCTCTTCACTTCTTTCCCAGTAGCTAACACAGCACCTGACACACAATCATTACTTATTAATTGATTATTACACTTGTAGGGGTGAGGAAGAGTCAAAAATGTGAAAGAACTGGTTATTTCCCTCAGTACTGAGGACTTTGGTGAGGAAGATTAATGGGGAAATAACTAACAAGAGAGGTTATTAAAATAAATACTAGGAAGAGATTGAAATCATCAGTCCTGCTTGTCTCCAACACAGAGAAGTTAATTGCTAATTTATGGGATCAAGGAAGGATTTACAAAGGAAGTAGTTTTTAGCTGCATCTGGAAATAATGCTGTCTAGTACATGGTAGATTCCTTCTCTAGAAGGCACTCACTTTTTTTCTGTTTCCTTTTTCCTAAGAGGAGAAATTTTTACAGTTTTTCTATTACTAAGGCTCTGCTTCCTATGGGAAGTCCTGAATAGCATCCAATGATTTGAAAGCAAGAACCTCTGTGTGATCATAATGGATCCAGATCTGGGAGCTTAAGTCTGGAACATACTAACCAAATTTCCAACCTAAATACTATTCCAGGGCCTTTGGGAGTCTCTCTGTTTTGGTTTAAGCAATTTGTTTTTGGCTCATAAAGTAATCTCAGCTGGTAGAAGCCTTTCTAATTAGATCCAAGGCCTGCTAACTGTAATTCATTTAAGGGTGTCAACATTTTTTTTTCTTAATTGGATTCATAGTGCTTTTGAATTCTCCAATGACCAAGAGAAATTATGTAGACTTTAGTAATTGGATTTTCCAACCCGAGGGCTATTAACTCTGTTGAGCTTGTATAAAAATCCATTTGAACTCAGTTATTTTCTTATAAAAGGATTGCACATGCTCATGAATTATTTTGCTAAAATAGAACAAAGTTTTTTTGGGACCATCTCACTGCTATTCACAGGAACCCAACTGAAAATGGGAAGGAGACAAATCATGTTATTTTTCTTTAAATGTTTTTTTTTTTTTTTTTTGGCACTGAAGGGTTAAGTGACTTGCCATTTCTCACACAAAAGACCAGGAGCAAAATCAAGAACTATATCTTATATGCTTGTTTTTTGGTTTTCAGAGAGGTTTAAAAATTTCTTTGTCCCTAATAATAGTTTTCACTAATTACTTAGAAGATGAGGGGGTGGGTGTCGGGAAGGAGTTAAAATGAATGTCCTGAAGAGGGCAGTGGGGGAAGATGAAGGCTTCCTGAGGGAGGCAGGATTTCATGAGGGAATCTTTAAGTATAAGCCATTGGTTCTGCCACTAGAAGGTGGAAAGCCTCAGGAGAGGCTGTGACAATGGAGTGAGGGTGACTGGTGTATAAGCAGCTTGATCTTGATACCACAGTAGTGCAAGCATCAGGTTCTTGGTAAGTTCTTCATTGGTTCTAGCAGCTACACAGATGCATCAGGCAGGACAAGGCTAGGAGGCCAGGTCTGGGTTGGGGTCTTGGAGGAAGGGGAGCCCTAGGAACCATCATGCTCGCTCTTTGGGTTCTTTCTTTGGGCTAATGCTTCCTTTTAATCCTTTCCTAATGCTTCCCTTTTATCCTTTATGAGGTGAGCTCACTCATACATATCCACACCCACTGGGCCAAGGCACGGAACAATTATGGGCGGGTACAGTACCACCTGTGCTGGTTATAGTGGCTAATGGCGAGAAAAGCCTGACAACTCATTTACCCTACAGTGACCAAGATAGTGTTGTGGCAAATCTGATTACTGCAGGAATGTTGTTTAAACATGCCCAGGTCTTTCCTCTCTCCCACTGAAATAGTTTGTGTCCTATTATCTTCAACAAAGCACATCAGGGCAAACCATTTATGTCTAAACCTGATAATTAGTTCTTATCTACTTGATGTAATGCTATTACATCAGCTTCTCCTCAGATGGCTTGTAGTCTCTTTATGAGCAAGGACTAAAGTTTATCTAAGTATCTTCACAGGATCTGGTATTATCTCTTCTAGTTAGGAAGTCAGTAAATACCATTTAAGAGTATTGAATTTAACCCCAATGTAAGATATTGTAAGAATATAAACTTTCCTTGTCTTCAGCTCTAGACCTCATTTTTTGAGAACTGATGCCGATCCCTTTCCCCACTGTGAATCACCTAAGACAGTGCTAGAAACTATGCCTTCACTTTGTGATTCTCACTAAAAGGTTCAGCAGTCAGTAAGAGTTTTTCCCTTTGACATTAGGAATTTGACTTAAGACACACACACACACACACACACACACACACACACACACACACACCCCACACTTAGACATTTAAGTTTCTTAAAGGAATCCATTCACAAAAGAAAGGAAGGTTGACAAACTCCCTGCTCCCATGTGTGACATTGTCTACTGAGAGGGGAGCTTCCTTTCCGATCCACTATCCTACCACAATTTCATGGTGGTATCCAGGTGTAGATTCCTTGTTTTTCTGGAAAGTGGATTCAACTTCTAGTTTAGGGATGATCTTAAATAAATCTATTTCTATCTAGTGATAATCATAAACCCAATTTTACTTAATAATTATAAACCCAGTTATGCCTGATGATAATCATAAACCTAGTTTTAGTTAATGGTAATCATAGGCCCAGTTCCAGCTAATGATAATTATAAACACAGTCCTAAATAATGAGACATAATGGGAAATATGCTGAGGGTCTTCTGAGAAATATTTTGTGCTTTTGACAAAAAGAAAAAGAATAACAAGTTTTTCTCAGCTATAGACACCATCCCACTTTTTGCCTTTGAATGGAATTCCCTATTGAGGTAACCAGTTTGTGACCATGAGGCAACATAAGAATGACTGACACGCAAATGATGGAATGAAAGTTGGAGAAGTCTAGCTCCTTGGTGACAGTGTTTAGTGACAGAACCAGGTCCAGAATATCTGGAACTTGATTTTGTCAGATAATCAAAACTCAGTTTCTAAAGATACTCATTCAGATTTTTGATTGTTGCAATAAAATGTATCCCAGATGATCAACTATGTGACCTATATACTCCTTATATATTCACTGATATATTCCTATAGCTTATTCCTCTCCCCTTTCCCATCTTCAGTAACTAAAATAAATTTCTATTTTGTGCAGAAAGGAATACTCATTAGATGGCTTATATAGACATACTCACTATTATATAGGTCTTTCATAAAATAATTGAAGTTTTTCTTTACAGCATAGGAGCAAGTCCGGAAAATATCTAAATCCAAAGAATAAATGATACCTCCTCTCTCTTCCTTGCACGTTTCCCTTTTCAATTTGACTTCACTTTGGGTGAGCACCAGTAAACTTGCAAATGATTACTGATGTCATACTTTCAGCACTGAGAAAAAAATGCAAAAGAGAAATGAGAATATTTGAGAATAGTTTAGCCAAAGAAAGTTGCTCTTGTTAGTCACCAAAGAAATGTAGTTCAGGGTTACCATTTCATGTCACCTGAGGTGAGGATGAAATTAAGAAATACAAGAAGCATTTCAAATTGGAAAATTTCTTTCTTGAAGGAGTCAAATAACATTTAGGAAAAGTTACAAAGAAATTCATGTCCCTTGACCAAGTATCCTAATTAGAGATTTCTTCTTAAGGAAATATTTGGACAGATGTAGGACAGATGTTTCTATTTGAAATAGAGAAAAATGAAAGAAAACTGAAAAAGAATAGCATTAAATATTTTCAGCAATGAGAATGTCGTTAATAACAGTATATCACTTTTATATACAGTAAATTGACCATGTACTATAAAACTTAGGTAAGCAAGATAAAAATATAGAAAAATACATGTGATCGGGTTTTTCTTTAAAAGTATAATTCCTAATATGCAGATTATAATTGCGTTGATAAATAAGATCTGAAAGTTCTATGGGAGAAAAAAACCAGCTTTTGGTGCTGTGTGGAATTAAGGTTGATTTCTTTTCTTTTTTTCAATGTCATTCCAATGTTTTTTGTTCATTCCAAGTGCCGTGTATGCTGAAATCATCACCTGTGCTTTGAAAGACAAATTTTCCCTCTCCTCAAACATCAGGTATACTTAGGAATTTGCTTATTTTGGGGGCTCATCTGAGTGCTAGGAAACTCTTGAGTATGTTGCTGAAAAGGCAGAAAAGGATCACCAATCCTGGGCCACAAACATTCAAGACACAGCTCTCCCAGACCTTAGCAGGATGGACGGGATACTGCTGAGGTGATATCAGGGTGGGCCATGTCCTTCCTAATCCATGATTTCTCTCTGTTGCCTACTGGGCATCTATTTATCTGTTATCCTTGGAAAGGTTTCTGAGCCTAAGACATCCCTCCAAGGCCTTCTGAAATCTGTGAGTATGACTCACTGTGTTCAAAGGCACCACATGTGTTTTCTCAAGGAATAAAATACTTCCTCCTGCCTGGACCTTCCTTGAAGAAAATATCATTGGTATAAGAGCAACATCTGTAAAAGAATCTCTTGTCCTCTCAGGTGAGAAAGTGCTGGAATGTGATGAATGTGGGTAGAAATGGGTTGGGAGAACCTGTGAGAGAAGTCCCATGTGAAACATATTCAATCCTACTTTGAGATGTGTTTATCTTCAAATGTGATAAGAAAACCCTCAATAACAATGGTCAAGTTTAATGGGAAGAATGGATCCACATTCAGAAAGAACCATGCATAAAGAAGTCTCTTTCATACAAATTCCTCATTGATTAGTTTTCCCCTCATTTGGACTGCTTTTTGCTTAACCTGTAGTTTTAGGATTTGAATAAGTCTTTTTATTTTAATCTCCTTTCCCTGTGACTGATGATTCCTACTTTACAGGAATAATGTCGGGGAAGGCTTAATGTAGTAATGATCTTTCTTTAATTGCATTCTATACTATAGAATGATCTTTCTTAAATTGCATTTTATACTATAAGAGTGAAGAAGAGCATAAATTAAAACATACCACCCATCAGGCCATGGACAAGTGGGTGTGTGGAGAAGAGAAATATACTCAACTTCTTTTCAGTTGTTAGTTTATGCCATTAACATATGGGACAGTGTTTGTGAAGGGGTCACAAGTATTATGTGCCGATATTAATCCAAAAGACTGCCCTCCTGAGACCTATCTAATGTATGAATCAATGTTACTTTAAAATTTTTTTAAAAAGAACCCCCCAAAATTACTAGTGTTTAAAAATAAGGACATATATGAAGCATGGAGCATGAGAGAGGGAGAAGGAAAAAAATTCAAGAAGGGATGGGCACAAGAGATTAAGATGGCTCACAGGTGTTAAGGTGGTGGGAGAACCTTAGGGTAGACAATGATATAAAATATATGTGTGTGCAATCAATTAAAAATAAAATAAAATAAAAATAGGTATAAAAAATAAAAATAAGAACCAGTGCAACTCTAAATCCAAGTTTTCTCTCCATCTCCTCTCATAAAAAGAATCCCAGTACTTTCGGTGGTTCTCAGTGCATTTTTCTTCTTCCAAGGTTTTATCTTTACCCATCTGGAGATATGTAACCCAATGGGGAAGAAATAACATAACAACTTTAATACACTTTCTCATCCTTTTTCTTGTCTTCTACCATGTTGATTTTGGCTTGATTTTGGCTTGGGTTGGGTGCAGTTGCTGCTGAGTTACTGGAGAGAAGGGTGTGGATCTTGGGTTGAACAAGGGTCAGCTTCCTAGGTGGTTTTTTGGAGTCTCAACTTCCACTACCCTGAGAGGAGGAAACTCTCTAGGGACTGTAGGGAAAGAGATAAAAGAATGCCTTTCTTAGTTTACAGATCAAAATGGAAACCTGATCTTGTTTTTCAGCACTCCCTAGCCCAGGGAAAATGGGGAAAAGCCTGAAAAGAGAGGGTAGGGCATTCTGGCCATAACCCTGTTGGCTCCCAGAGACATTCCCTCCATGAAAGCTTTGCTCTCAGCTTGGGTGGTCAGGGAAGATTCCTGCTGGAGAGTTGAACTGAGAGCCTGGGAGTGGTGGGAGCATGAGGGAAGGTGAGTGGTTTGTCCTCATTCTTCCATTCACAGCCCAGCCACCTTCGATTGGGAGCTCAAGTTGGGAGGGCTGAGGGAAACAAATATTTATGCTGTTTGAGGAGAGGATATATCTTCTCTTCAGCCATTCTCTTTAGTGGTTATATCTTCCTTTTATCCCTAGTTCTACCATTTTCCTCAACACATTAATCTCCAGAAGGCTTGTAATGAAGGTCTCAGAGGTGAAAGTAAGGAAACATTCAAGGCAGTCAACAAATGCACCCTTTTCCTGCTGTTAAATTCTGGAAGAGCTTCACAGAGTGCATGTGTTTCTGATGCTTGACTGCCTGCAGCGTTCTTGTATGTTCAGAGGACTGCTGCTAAGGTTTCAAACTTCCTCTATAAACTCCCCGTGGAGAACAGCCCCTCTTGCCTTCCCCTTGTAGACTGCCCAGCCTGTGGGACCACACAACTCCATAGTAATCAGGCTTTATTAGAGCATCTTCCTCCAAGCAATCCACAGGCAAGTTGCTTATTAGAGTGTGTGCCTTCGGGGGCAAAAGAGCAAGTGATCAGCAGGTCATAGGTCTTCCCTGATGGTGCCTTTAGGGGCACTTAAATGGACACATTTAGGAAGACAAACCATGATGATGACAGCAGAACTATAGCAAAGAGGATGAGAGATTCCATGTCTTGAATCAAAACCACCTCTTACTTGTCTACAGACTTGAATCTTTTCTATTGGGATATTAGCAATGTTCTACCTCCCTCTCCTTTCTTCTTGGGTTGTGGGGCCAGAAGCCTGAAAGTTACATTTTTCAGGCTTTTTGTGCTGTCAGGTTTCTGTTGTGGGTCCTATGAATGGGAGAAACTCGGGTTCCTTCTTAATAGTGGTTTAGAGTATTTATAAATAAATAAATACATGTACTTTGGTTTAGGTGGAAAGCAGCCTGGAGTTTCTTGTTTATATATATTTGGTGTAGTGACATGAAGAAGCTCCTATTCTCTACATTCTCTGGATGATTTTTGGAGTGAGACTAACTCATTGACTCACTCAATAGATTTTCTTTGAAAAGGATAACTTTTCAGTTAACTATGATACAGAATACATACCTGAAATATCCAGTAACATAGTTGCAAATACATGATAGAGATGTCAACTTCATAGCACACACACACACACACACGCATGCATGCATGCATGCATGCATGCACAGACCTTTCTAGAAAATGTTATCCACATTCACCCAAGTGTCATTTTGATATAGGGTGACTTGCTGGGTCAGCAGCCAGGACCTCTGGCAGTGATGTAGTTGAAAATTGTACTGGGTACCATACTGTCCTGGTGGGCAGGGTCTGAGAGAAAGACCCACAAGAAGAAATGAGAGACATGAAATTGGTGCACAAAAAGATGAGCCGGAGAGAAATGTGGGGGGTGTGAAAACGGTGGGCCAGCAAAGAGGAGCAAAGAGGAGTATCTAGGCTGGGTGGAAACCCCCTGGAAGAGTGAGCTGGTGGTGGTGAGGAGTCAGGTGGGAGAGTGGCTGGCAGAGAAGTAGCCTGTGTGGAATCAGATGCCAGAATGGCAGGTTGGGGGTGACCAGGAGCTGCTGAGGGTAGGCTGAGGAATGTGGCCAGCTGCCGCCAAAGGTGGGCCTGGTAGAGACAGCGTGTGGAACAGATGCAAGGTGGTATGGAAGCTTGTAGGAAAGCTGGTACCTGAAGAAAACCAGGGATTTGGAAAGCTGATTCGGCATCAACATTTGTTGGAAAAGTTTGAAGAGCCTTGGAGAAGCTGAACAGCTCTGAACACTTGAGAGAGAAGAAGCAAAGAGAAGATGGAAAAGAAAGACTGGATTTTGCAGAATGCCTGCCTCAGGTTTGGAAGGGCAAAGGGGCACTGCCATCATGGACATATGTCTTTGGGACCCTTGGGACTAAAAATGGTAATTGGGGTAAGATAACCGGCCACTTGTAGCATTAAGGACTTTTTGTTCGAGTTTCTGTTTTCTTGGTTAATTCTCCTTATTAATAAAACCCTGTTGTTTAAATTGCAATATGACTTTGGCAACTGCTACATGTGGGTGGTAAGAACATGAACGAGTCTGGGGGCAGCAGAGACTGATTAAAAAAGTGCTGCTTATTTCTTTTGGCTTGTTGGTTGGAGGCTTCTGCCCTATCTGCACCCCATAAAAAATTCAGGTCATTTTACTGCTGTTCACAAACACGGGGCAGGCCAGTCCACGAGTTCCTGCTGGTCCTACAGCGATCAGAGAAGAGATAGGTGGCTCCAATGACAAGGTCTGAGGACACTGACTTACCCCTTGTTTCTTCTTCAGCTTTACTTCCCACCTTGCACCAGACAGGTGAGGAATTCGCCTCTGGATTCTGCAGATTGTGTCATAGAATCAGTGCCAGGGCAGGCTGGGCTCTGGGGCTACAGGATCTGCTAAGCGGCCAGATCAGCTCTTGGGGGCCAGTCACCAGAGTGGGGCCTTTCCAGCCCCAGAGACTTTGGGAAGCGGGGACTTGGCTCTTCTCAAAAGAACCTGTGCTTCAAGACAGAACATCGAACAACTGAACTGAGATTTTATCAGTTGAGTACATCAGGATGGAAGTGAGGACATTTTCCCCCTGAAGATGAAAAGCCTAAGTGTCTAGACACTTACTCTCTGCCCCAGCCTGAAAATGGGAAATGGCAAATCAGGTAGAATATATGTAATAGGGAGCTTCCTGCCAGCTGTCTGTGCAGAGGCTGCTGGGCTGGAGAGGAGGAAGATGAGGGTATAGACTGAGGGGTATCCCAGGACCCCTAAACTTGCATGCTCAAAATCCATTCTGCTATCCACCACACAAAAAAACCCCCAAAGTATTTCTTAGTGCAAAAGGAAATTAATAGGATAGTGTGTATATAGAGAGAAGAAACCCCACTGATTTAGACTGGGAGGAAGAAAAGGAGAAGGAAGAGGAGGAGGAGGAGGAAAGGGGAAGGGGGAGGGAGATGGTGAGGGGGAGAACACAGGAAAAGGAAATACAGGAGATCTGCTTCTAAATAATGCTTTTGAATTGTCTTAAATCAACAGGAAAAATTAGGAAATTAAATGCTGATTTTAATATCTTTTCATCCAAGCTTATTTTAGTGTCCAAACCAACCAACCAAGTAAAAAAAGAGGGAAAAAAATACCTCCCAGGACAGCACGCCAATATAGAAGTTAATTTCACTCTGTCAAATAAAAAAAAAATAGACACCTTTGTAAAACCTAGGGGGAAAACCTAGCCTGAACCTGAGGCAGATCTGGGGAGAAGCAGGAAGATGCTTAAGACTTGACTTTTTTGTAATGTTTTCCACTGCAAACCAGGCTAGGGACGTTCTGCTTGCTAGTTACTGAGGTAGGAAGGGGGGGTCAGTGGTGCACTGTCCGGGCAGAGGGACGCAAGATGACTGAGCTCCAGCTCCCAGGACCTGGCAGGTCAGTGGCAGGGGCAGGTTGTTGGCTGTCGTCAGACCTGTTTGGCTGACCGCTGGGCTGGATGGCCAGGGATGCTAAGCAAATGTTTTTTCAGGGAATGATCACAATTTCTGACATATCACACAACACTTCGATCTTGTGCTGTGATTCCATTTGCTTTCCACAGTCAAGATCCAGCCCTTGAAAGTCCAGGTTTCCAGAGCCAGCTTTGCATTAACCAGTCATGAAAAGCACTACCAACTGGCTGGAAATATGTCTTGGGCGAGTTCAGAATTTCTTCCCTTTTCCATTTCTTTTGCTCCAGACTTTTCTGACCTGGTTTGGGGAATATCTTGCTCATAGGTGAATTGTGGAAACAGGGCAGCAAAGGGGGTTCATCTGAATTGTCTGGAGTATCTTTTCTTCAGCAGATATTGCAAGAAGTAGCAGCAACTTGGTATGTACCAGTGGGATGACGTTAGTATCTTTATTAAATTACTGTTTTGAATCTCTCTCAGGAAAGATTTGAAATTATAACTAAAACCATATACCATGAATGGGATATCAAAATTAGGAAGTAAGTTTAAAGGCCAGATAATACTGACAAAGAAAATACAATGGACTATGAATTATATTCACATCTTTAGTGTCTCCCAAATTTAGAAAGAAATAGAAGCATTTATTTATAAGGGAAGCCTCGCAGTGTGATGAGCTCTGTATGTGAACACAGAAAAATACTCATAATTCTGCATAATCATGTGGTTAGAGCATCTTTGGGGCCTATGCTTTAGAGAAAATTGGGTGATAATTAGCTTTATTCTGACTATAGAGTTCATGGTGATCATCAAAACACGATTAAGCAAAAGTTATGTCTGCAGGAATAATAGGCGATTTGTAACCATGTCTAGGGACGGAAAAGGTGCTGTTACCATGTAATTGAGGAGTCTGGCTCCAGGCCACTGAGCATGTGGGATCTCTCAAGCCCAGCCCACAGGCATCAGAAAGCCTTTATCTGGTGGCCCCGGGTGGGTAGGTGGAGGGGGTGGTGGTGGGAGAGCTGCTTCTGCAGGGAGTCACCATGGGCTCAGCCCCACACTGCTAGCTGCGTGCCCTTGGACTTGTCTGCCTTCCTGATCCATGTGCCACCCTTCAGGAGCCTCCTTATCACCAGCTTCTGAGACACCTTTCGGTACTGTCAATGTGGGGTGCTCCCCATCCCAGGGTGACCTTGACCGTCAGCAGTTCCTTCTGTTGGCGTTGGTACCCTGGCCTGGAACCAGTCTGAGTTGAGGTAGGGGGCTTCCACACAGAGCTGGTGCCTTTCCTTGCTTGGTCCTAATCCTAGTAGGGCTGGAAAATGACTACAGATAGCATTGTCACTTTGGGTTTTGCCTTCCAGTCTTCACTGAAACCTCAGCTCCTGACAGCCCAGTTCTCTCTCACTCCAGCCTTGACAGGAGTGAGATGTGAAGCTTTGGAACAGTGACCCAGTTTGCACAATTTACCTCAAGGTCAGAGGCCATTTTTCCCTAATATATATCAGGCGGCTTTGCTGAATTCCAGAGTCCTGTTGCTCAGGGAGGAGAGTTTTGTGGACAGGACACAAAAGGAAACGTGGGATCCCGGGGTTCTAATCTGCCTCACTAAGTCACTTGTGCAAAAAACATCATCCAGATTTTCCAGGTTTCAGCTTCGGCAAGTAGAAAATGAGGAACTTTGGACAGCGGACTATCTCAGAGGCCTGCTCTGTTGTTTCCTGGCTTGATGCAGAGGGTGTTCTCCTGGGTCATCATCTTTTTCCCTGTGTGAGTTAGAGTGTCTGTCACTGGCTTTATGAGGCTGCAGAGCTGGCACGCTGTTGACCTCACTCAGTATTTATATAGAAGTATTTTGGTTTGGGTTCACATAAAAACCTGAGTAGAATGACCAGTCCATTATATTTTCTTTGCCTGCACCAGGTCTTTGCATTTTGTTAACCCATTGATGACATATGGTGGCGAGGCGGGCTGGGCAGAAGGCGCCGTGCTCAGTGTCTTCAGGGACAACTGCTGAGATCATCTGCTGGGAAGCACTAGAACTTAATTTGAGTTTGGATTTTCTTTACTATGAGGACAAGCCTCCTATTGAACTGGAAGCTTGCAATGTTATGCATATTTGCAGAACAGTTCAGCCCATGGTGTAATTTTAGCATCCCTCAAGGTAGCTTCTAGACAATTGGTATGAGACCTTTTCTCTGTGTGTGACTGATGGGAATGCTTTAGTGATTACCATTGGATAGATTTTTAAGCAAACCTGGGCATTGTGGGTTGAGCTGGATCCTTCCAAAGTTCTTATGTTGAAACCCTAACCGTCCTTGTGGTTGTATTTAGAATAGGATATTTAGGGAGGCAATTAAGTTAAGTAAAGTCTTCAAAGTGGGGCCGGGTATGGTGGCTCGTGCCTGTAAGCTTCAGTCTATGAAGCGGCGGGGGCTAGGGATTGGTTTGAGTCCCACGTGGGGCCCGTAGTGAGACCTAGTTTCAAAAAATAGCTGGGCATGGTGGCGCGCGCCTGTAATCCCAGCTACCTGGGAAGCTGAGGCTGGGGATTGCTTGAGTTTGTGGTACCCCGGGCAATGAGAGCCTGCAGTTCCATGGGCAAAAACAGTGAGACCTAGTCTCAAAAAAAAAAAAAGTCTTCAAATTGGGGTCTTGGTACTACAGGCCAGTGTGTTAAGAAGAAGAGATGGTACTCTTCTTCTTAAAGGTGGGTGACCTTTCTCCACTCAGGCACAGAGGACAGGCCTTGTGAAGACAAAGGAAGGAGATCCTTGTCTTACAAGCCAGGAAAGGACTCTGACCAGAAACCAACCTGCTGGCATCTTTCTTTGGCCTCCCAGTCTCTGGAACTGTGGCAACATAAATGTCTGTTGTTTAAGGCTTGTAGTCTGTGGCTTAACACAGCTTGTCATGGAATCAGAGCATGCCAAGACACTCAAGGCCTATCATCACTGCTTCTCATGCATCCACTTTGGATAGCACTCTTGATTCTCCAATTTATAACATGAACAACTAGTGCCCTGTGTTTTGTTCCCACTCTCCTCTTGCTCCTAGTTCCAGCTCACACTATCCAAGTTGATAGTGTTTTCATTTCATGTAGCTATATCATAATGCATCATTACAAGTAAATGTTCTATACCTTGTCTAAAGGCTGAATTGGGAAAACTGAAAAATAATTGTATTAGTCATAATATGGAGAAAGAAATGCTATTGCTGTCAACAGAGTTAATGGGATGACCAGTTTCACAAAGAGTCCAACACAATCCTATGTCAGTAAGTCTGTGCTGCTTGAAAGAACCATCTCAAGTGTCAAAGTCAAATGACTCATCCTTTCCACCAATCACTCAATATCATGCCACAGCTTTTGTGTGCTTCGTAGATGGCGAATTTATGCAGGTAACTTTTTGCCATTTATTAGTATGCCCAGGGTTCTCTGTATGATATGGATGTTTAAGTGCTTAATCTGAATCAGTAGTGAGTCTGGGAAGATAACTTATTTGCCAGATAGTAGTCAATTTGTGATTTTATCTCTAATATTTAACACAAACTTAGGCCTTTCCATGCTTATTAGTGTCTAAGTACAATGTTTCAGGAAGGGTCCATGGAACAGTCAATCACTGGGTCAGATCATTGCTGACCTTCTATACTAGTAGTCAGTGTCTTTGCTCAAAACAAAACAGTATTCTGGTTAACCACTGCCCAAAGCAAGATCCCTGGTGTAGCTTGGAATGTTTTCTTTATGACTATTTTGCCAGTATTTGGGGGAGGATAGTGGAGATTGAAAGGCAAGGTTTTTATTATTATCATCATAATCATTTTTACTACTAGTTTTGTGTTCATCTTAGTCATGGATGAGGAAAGTAATAAACTACTCTCTGGCTCTTGGCTAATTTGATTATGCAATAGCTCCTGCTATTACTGAAAGCAGAGGGTGGAAATGATCCAAAGCAAGAAATTATTCAGCAGAGACATACAGAGATGGACCATCATTACAAGAGCAAATTACTTTTTCATGTTTGGAACTTTGATCTCAATATTTTTTCTTTTTCTCTTTAACTGTGCACCAGGTTGGAGAACAAACTGCTTCAGACAGCACCAAGTTAAGGTCAAGTCTGTCTTTCAGACCTAAAGATGAAGTTCTCTAGAAATACGAGCTGTCAAACAATAGCATAAGCAATAGTACTTATCAACATGTGCCTCCGACTTAGCCAAGTATGTATCGTCCTGGTCAGTTTGAATGGTAGCACTGCTCTCTGCTGGAGTGTTGCAATTTTGATATCAGGTTCTCATCTCCAAAGGCAGACATCTGGGAAAACATTCAGCTATTCACTCTTTGTCGTTTAAAGAAAGTAGGGTCAGTGCTAGGCAGTAGAGACAGTGTAAACCCCAGATTCAAGACATGAAAATACACTTACACAGAAGACAAGATGTTCTAACAGAGCAAATTAACATAAGTCAGTTATTTTCTTGTAGCTGTGGATATGGTTAATCAGTGGTCACCAGGAGCAGCCTTAAAAGAAAATTACTGCTTTCATCATGGGAAATTCACTGCTATTGTCACAAGTTCATCTTTCAGAAATCACTTGTGATCCATTCTCCAAGTATAAATGAACCTGAAATTTACAGGAATATGGGTAGACATCATTTTTTTTTTCCACATGCATTTTCATTTTCATTAGAGAAGAGACTTAGCTTTGATTTTTTTACATGGTCCCCAGGTCATGGGTGGGTTGAGAAAGAGGCATGGAATGACAAAACAGGGGTCGTCACCATTAGGTAGTGTTCTGTCCATCCTGGTCGCTAGGGGCTACCTTAGACCAGCATCTTCTAGAAATGGAGCAGATGCACCCAAGAAGCTGACCTTTTCACCTAATTATAATTAAAAAAATTAGACACACAGTTTTGATAGGTGCAACCCCACTCGTTCTCTGCAAGCATTGATTCAGACCCTCTACCCATCGCTGGATCATTGCTGCAGCTCCACGAGGACTTTCTAGCCTTTCATTCTGCTAGGCTGGTCTCATGAGAAGACCAAGCATGATAAAATGTTCAGATTTTTTTTTTCAAGAGTATAAAACACACAGAAAAGGAAAAACATTGGTGGTTAAGCTCAGATGTTATGCTAAGGAGAAGACCCCTGATAAGCTAATGATCAGAGAAACACAGAACACTGCACCTGCAGAACCCCCCCCTCCTCCCTCCGTGTTCATAGACACTTCTAGCCTCAGTCTTCCTTTTATTCTCCACAGGTCACATCTATTCCTATTACTTCATGGATTGCCTGTTTTCTGTAAGTGGCATATGCATCCCTTTGTGCCTGGCTTGTTTTCCTCCCAAGGACCATTTCAAAGTCCTCCATGAGGCGGTGTAGATCCAGAGTGCAGTCCCTTCCACCACTCTGTAGGAATAGACTTATCTTTCTTTCTTTTTTCAGGGCTTTAACTTTTAAAAAATTATATAATTTTATTATTTTTAAAAAATTGATTACATATATATGCACGTGCATGTGTGAGCACACACACATTTATACACACACACACATATCATTGTCTATCCTGTCTATCCCCAGGTTCTCCCACCACCTTATCACCTGTGAATCATCTTCATTTCTTGTGCCCATCCCTCTCCCAATTTTTCCCTCCTCTTGCTCCATGTTTCAACTCTGTTGACAATTTAAAATTCTTCTTGTCCATTTGTTTGTTTGTTTTCCCTATATCCCTTACATAAGTGAGACCATCAGGTATTTCTCTTTTTCTTTCTGGCTTATTTTCGCTAGCAGGATTCCTTCAAGCTCCATCCATGTTGCTGTTTAACCCAAATGCCCCCAAAACTGATGAATGGTTGAAAAAGATGTAGTACATGTACACAATGAAATGTCATTCATCAATTAGAGAAGAGACTTATGTATAGACTCTAACTGATGGATGCACAATTTACCTGTCAGTCATAGGACTGCCACGATTTCAAGTGCTAGTCTGTGGCCACACACCCTTGGAGCTTCAAAAAGTGCACCTGTGCACACGTTTCTGCAGATGCTCTGCCTCAGCAGTTACTAGTGAATAGACTCTCCTGGGACAGTCTAGCAGGAGATGCTACTAGTGTTTCCAAAGTAGTTTTCTCCATTCACACTCCTGTGAGCAGCATACAAGATGATGTTCTGTATAAACTGATGATCATGAGGCTATTGCTCATCTTTTCAAATTTATTCATTCTTTAAAAGTTTAATGGTCTATCATTGTTTTACTAACATTTCTTGAATAAATAAAGTTCAATCTCTTTTTGTAGATTAGAAATTTGCTGTCTTTTGACGTACCTGCTCAAATCTTTTCCTCATTTTTTATGGATTTAAAAAATTTTTTGTAGTGGTTTTTTGTATATTCACGCCGAGGCTCTGTCCATATTTCCACTCTGTCTTAATGGTGTTTCCAGTTAGGTTTTGAAGCTATTTATTTTTTTTTTTTGAGACTAGGTCTTGCTATTTTTGCCCATAGAACCGCAGGCTCACGTTGCCCGGGGTACCACAGACTCAAGCAAACCCCAGCCTCAGCTTCCCAGGTAGCTGGGATTACAGGCACATGCCACCACGCCCAGCTATTTTTTTTGGGAGTAGGTCTAGCTACATGCCCCTGGCAGGACTTGAACTGCAATCCCTGACCCTGGCCATGGCTTCCTAGGCTGCCACCTACAGGCATGCGCCACCATGCCTGGTCCCTATTAAGGATTCTTTTAAAAGATTGCTTAACATTTCCATGTTATTTTGCTTTTCAATTTACACTTACAACTCACCTGGAGTGTTTCTGAGATATAGGTAAGGGCTGAGTTTCTTTAATTTTGCATGGTTATCTAATTACTCCAATATGATTTATTGAAGAGACCATCTTTTCAACTCTGCTGTAGAGTGACCAGCTTATCCCAATTTTCCCACAACTTTTCTGAGATTTCTATTTTAAGCTCTGAAGGTTCCATAACCTGCGAACAACTTGTCTTGGGAGGGCCAGGAGTTCATCTTACTTTTGTCTTAGCCCGTCTGCAAAGAAGCACATGGGGTCAGCTCTGGATTCTCTCTTTGGAATTAAGAAGCCCACGCAGTCTTTAGGTTTCTATAATAAAACTTTGTAATCACTCTTTTTATCTTGTCAAGTCAGTCATTTGATCTTGTGTTTCATTTTCAATAGAATCTTGACTATTTCTTGGAATTTTTTTCACTGACATTTTAGAATCTGCTTTTCAATACAATAAAGAACTCCAAGATTGAACTATGTTGATTCTCTAAGTCATGAGAAAAATCAGATAATAACAATAGTGAACCATGATTTTTTAGGGGTCTTCCTTTTTTTTTTTTTTTTTTTTGAGACAAGGTCTCACTATTTTTGCCTGTGGAACCGCAGGCTCTTGTTGCCCGGGGTACCACAGACTCAAGCAATCCCCAGCCTCAGCTTCCCAGGTAGCTGGGATTACAGGCTCGTGCCACCACACCCAACTATTTTTTTGGAATTAGGTCTTGCTACAGGCCCCAGGCAGGACTTGAACCGCGAGCCCTTGCCCCAGCCACTTCATAGGCTGAAGCTTACAGGCACAAGCCACCATGCCCGGCTTTTTTAGGTCTTCCTAAAAATAAAAAAAAAGAAAAAAAAATCATGAGGCCATGGAGCTTTAGGTCTTCCTTAATTTTTCTTTTCCTTTTTTTTTTTTGAAAGAGATGAATTTATTTAGAAGAACAGATATGAGAAAAGGGTCATAACAGAGAAAAGGAGTGGAAAAAACAGTGGGAATCCCAGTCCCATGTGCCAGGGAGGAGCAAAAAAAACTCCTTATTTTCTAATGTTTTGTACGATTCCATGTGGAGACCTGGTCCATTTCTTCTTACATTTCTAAACAATTGATTTTAAAATACATGTTATCATTTACAGTTTTTAGATTCTATTCCTCATTCTTGGGAGGTAGAGAAACCTCGGAGTTTTTACAGTGCATTTTGTGTTCCGGGAGCTTGCTAAGCTTGCTTAGTGATTCTAAACATTGATCTGTAGCTTAAACATTCTTCTCTTGATTATTTTGTATCTTCTCCACAGAGGCACAGTGGTTGGGGCAGCGCTTCAGTTCACCAAACCCTTCTTTGGTCTGTGTTTGTACTTCTTTCCCTGGAAGGGTCTCTTATCTGTCCGTCTGGTGTGTGCACACAGCAGGAGGTCCCAACTGCCACTCTTGGGCACAGTGTGAGTCTTGGGCGCTCCAAAGCTGGCCCTCCTTTTCCTGGAGATCCTGGCAAGTCAGCAGTGCCAAGTCCGGAGCAGCCTCTCAGGCTGTTGTGTCAATCCAAGTCTCCATCTGGTATCATTTTCCTTCCATCTGAAGATTTATAACATATCATCCAGGGCAAATACCCAAGGAAAAATCCAGCTTTTATCTAAAAATATCTATTTTACCTTCATTTGAGTGACATTTTCTTTGGTGCAAACTGGTGAATATTCGGTTTTCCTTTCTGCGTGGTTTGGAAGTCATTCCATTGCCTTCTAGCTTGCATGTTTTTTTCTCCAGAAGGCCACTGTCTCTCTTCTGTGTTTCTGTATCAGACATTTTCTAGTAAACACTTTAGGTTAGCAGGCAGATCATCTAGTATAACTATTCATCTCTATCATTGTAGTATGAAAATAGTCACAGAGGATAGGCCAGCAGATCAGTGTTCCAACAAAATGTGAAAAACCAGGAAGACAGGGCAAGCTTGATGAAACCTGCATATCATTTGTTGACTTTTGTTCTATAAGCAGCGTGTTCTTTCCTCTAGCTGTTTTAAGGGCTTCTCTCTGTCAGTGTTCTTAAGTAATTTATGATGTGTATTGGTGTAGTTTTTAATGTTTATTCTGCTGAGGGTTTGTTTAGCTTCTTGATTTTTTGATTTCTTAATTCATTGTGTTATTTTCCTTTACTGTCTTTTAAGCTAACATCTTACTTTTCATATATGTTGACTGAGTTTCTCCTGAATTAATTTTCATCCCTTGAATGCCTGATAAAAATCATTTTAGCAGAAACAAGTCAGAAAGAAAAAGACAGAATCAAAATGGTTTCACTAATATATGGGATATAGGAAAAACAAACAAAAGGCCAAGAGGAAAAGACAAGCTAAAAAACCAACTGAAGTACACAACTGGGGGTGGGGATGAGGGGGGAATGGTCAGGGAGGGGAGAACCCTGGGATTACAAAGATGTGAAATAATTATACATATAAATAAATAACTAAAAAAATAAACTAGCTTTCTTAATTTTACATTAAAAAATTGATCAGATGCTGGATATGATACATTTTACTTTTTCTCAGAAGAGTGTTCTTTTATTTTTCTTTTATCTTTTTTCAATTGACATGATTACTTAGACATGATTACTTAGATTACTTAGTTTTAGGTTTACAGAAAAAGTAAGTGAAAAACACCTCCCCTCCATGCCACCCTCCCATTGTGTAGTTTTGTAGATTTCCATGTTATTAGCATCTTGCATGTGTGGCATATTTTTATAGTCAATGAGCCCCTATCAGTAGTTATTATTAAGCAAAGCTCCTATTTAAATCAGGACTCACTCTGCTGTTCTGTAACTTGCTGAGTGCTCACATGTCTCCTGACACATGACACCATGACAGCATCATATAGAACAGTTCAGTGCCCTAAACAACTTTGTACTGCAGGTATTCCTCCATAACTCCTCTGTTCCTGCTCCCATCCCGACTGACTACCAATCTTTCTGGGAAATTTTACTTTCTTAGCTGGGTTTACTATATTCCATTTAAGAGTGTTGGGCCTTATTCTGTTTTCAGTTAAATTACCTATATAGATGACTTTCATATTCAAGACTGCTTTTAACCTTTGTTAGGTGTAAAAAAAAACAAAAAAAAAAACAAAACCAGCTTTTACTCAGGGCTAATTTAGCTCCACGGCTAGGCCACGACCTTTTTAAGAAGGTGTGTGAGAAACAAGCCTGGATAAAAAGGGAGACTCATCAGTCTGGAGTAGTTGTATCAGACTTGAACATACTGAAAGGTAAGCAGGAATTAAGTCAACTGAAAGCAGGAAGGGGGGAGGTAGTGTGAGAGGGTGTGCTAATGTGAGACTTGCAAGCCCAACAGCCACGAGCTGGTAGGTACTTAGTGTTTGAAGAAAAGCAGTGAAAGGCCCAATATGAGAAGGGATAGAAAGGGAAGAATGGAAGGAACAAAGCCAAGAAAGTAATAGGTCAAACAGGTGTAGCAAATGAGTTTACTAGCAGCTGCCTTCCTAAGCCATGTATCTCATTACCTATGTTTTAATAAGCAGATTTTTTCTGAATCATGTTTGAAGTGCAAAAAAACCAAGTGAAGTAGTAGAAATCTTGTTTATAGAAATTTTATTCATAAAATGTTCTGCAGCTGTTATTAATATGTAACTTGCTTATTAAATCGTTTGCTCACATTTTTCTATTTGTTCCTGTTCCTCCCCTAGAGCAATGATTTGTGCTTTGTGAAGGATTAAAACTCAACTCGTTTTTAAAACTATCATGTTCTGATATTTCAGCTGCACGATTTGAGCAGTTATTTCAG
Source organism: Uropsilus gracilis (assembly GCA_004024945.1). Classification (NCBI taxonomy): domain Eukaryota; kingdom Metazoa; phylum Chordata; class Mammalia; order Eulipotyphla; family Talpidae; genus Uropsilus; species Uropsilus gracilis. The sequence continues at coordinate 39,233 of PVHY01006707.1, forward strand.
TTCTTTCATCTGAGTCTTTCTTTATGCATGAGCAGGTAAGGGAGGAAAAGACAAAGGTCACTTGCAGGGTGGGTGTAGGTTAAAAAGACCTATGTACCAGTGCCCAGCACATGACACTCATGATGTTAATCTCCTTGGGTCCAAGCACTAGTAGAAACGCCTTTGTAATAGGAAAATTCTCCATCAGGGTGCACATTAAAGTTATGTGAGGAACTTCAAGTATGATGCCCGGATGTAGTTGACTTGGTCTGGTATTATTTTCAAAAGGCTCTCCAAGAGACATGGGAGGTTCAATACTGCTGATTTAGTGAGGGAAGGCTAGCTTTGTCTTTCCTCAGAAATGAAGATGTGTTGATGTTTGTATATGTCTAGCATGCAAAGCAAAAGCATGAAAACATGAGATTAAGAGAAAAACAACTGCAGGCCTAACTGACACTGATGAGCACTGGCAACACACTTGGCTGACTTCTTAGATTCTATTTTTACTGTTAAATCCACATTGGTTACTTAACATCAGAGCTAAAGGTTTTATGTAACAAACCCCTTTGAGTCTGTCAAGTCCAGATGGTTGATGTTACAAAAATCTTCATTTCTTTAAAAATGATTTCTATAGTAATTTATCCTTCTATGGGCAAACTGCAATCTCTTTTACAAGCGGTATTTGAGAAAAGCACTGTTTTTTTTTTTTAATGTCCATTCATTTTGAGCTTCATTTATGTGCAAAAAGGAGTCTGTGTAAGTAAATTAATAGAAAAACAAGTAGCACTATGGCACTGACAGTTTGGTAAGGACACATATGAATTTATCTATATTAGACTTACTTTTATGCTGCCCTGGGGTAACTGTTAACTTCAAAGTTAACTTCAAATTTTGCTGCTGTTGCACTTTAGTCTCTTAGTTACAGGCTCATATTATTCAAGGTTTAACGGTATTCTTCCAGATGTTATTCTTACTTATTAATAACAGCTCTTACCAGTGTGTTTTTGTAAAATAGGAATAACTTCTTTGCTACTTCAGTGGTAGCTTTAGAAATTGAAACTCATAAGAAAAAAAGCACTGAAGAAAGAATATACAGTATAGCCTATGAGAAGAGATACCATTTACAAATGTGTATGATTTCCTCTGAAATACTTATCTGAAAAGCTTTCTTTTAAATATAAGGTGTAGAATATGAAATACATAATCACAGAAATAAAATATTGAGAATAAAGGCTGGAACACATCACCAGAATGATTTCCCTTAGGATGTGTGTACTGGACAGATGATGCCAGTTACATTTTCCTTAAACTCTGCTGGGCACACAAAAAGCGTTCAGCCTCTGCCCAAGAGGGTAGCAAAAAATTTTAAGGAGGTAGGACTTTTGTATATAAGAAAGAACATTCTAGATTTGAGCTTAAGATATCTGCTTAAAATATCTGTTGTTTCCAGATTTCATGACAAACTTTTTGAATCTGTTGCAAGGACTCCTGACATATCTAGACATCACGAGAGAACTTTACTTCTAGATCCAAAGGATCCTTCGGGAATCTCAAGTTTGGAGACAAATCAGAGGACAGGACTCTGGCTCGGAGTTGCCCTGATCCACTGATTGCTTGACTGAGAGAGGTGGTGGGCAGATGGCTGGATGGAGAATGAGCTAGAGTTCCTCCTCCAGTTTGAGCTATGTGACCATTAGCAGTCGGAGTGCCTAGGGATGAATGGGTTACCAGGCCTGGGTGCTGGATGTCACGTTTTATTGTTGGCATATATCTGAAAAAAAAAAAAAAAAATACTGCTTTTCTCTATGTGCTAATAAAGATCTTTAAAAGGAACTGAGATTTCCAGTTCTTCAGTTTTTGTGAGCCCAAATGTTTGTTAGCCTTCAGCAAGGCCCAATGTTCTTTTTAGTAGAAATGAGCATTTTCATTGGACTGAATAAAAGGGAAACCACAGGAGTCCTCAGTCAGGCTTTAGAGTAAGATGACTATCAGGGCAAGAAGACAACAAGGAAAGAAAGTCTGGCAAAAATCCTTCCACTTCATTTATAGGGAAAATAATTCTCAATTCTGCAAATTTCTAGGTTTTAACTAATCCAGTTATCCTAATCTTTCTGGTGACTGGAAAAAGGTTGACCGAGGAGTTGTTTTTAATCACTGCCATATAAAGCTTGGGAAAACGATAAACCCTCCATCACTAAAGAACATTCTTTTCTTAAAATGTTTTCAAAATAAATGAGAGCAACTATCAGAATAATGTACGACCACGGGATATTAAAACCTTCAGGGCAAAAACCCTTTTGGAAGGGGGAGAACTGAGGTAACCCTTGAGTTCCGAGTAGTACAGGAGAACTCATTGTTTCCAGTATCCGGTCAGAAAACATGGGACTGTAGGCTGCCATCTAACATTTTATCTGAAACTATGAAACAGAAAAGAGCTGCAAAAATGTAACTCCAAGGAAGAAAAACACTCCAAGCATACAACTTTAGAAAGTTGAAATAAACTATTACACTTATTGATTTAGAACAATCAGATTTTACTTCAGGAAAATCTAATACCTTTCAAAAAGTTATAATTTTAATGTTAGCACAAAAAATTAATTCCTAACAATTCATAAAAAAAAAAAAAACACAAACCTTCCGCAGCCAAAGACCCCTATTTTTGAATTACAGTACTGCAAGGCACATACAGAACTCACCTCCTTCAAAACACACAGAAGATAGACTCCCTGAAATAGAATTTTTAAATCCTTAAACAATTAGAAATACTACAAAGTCAGCAATTTTTCGATAAAAATGTTCCTACTGGGTCATGCACCTTTCTTAAAATCAGTTCAGCACTTATGTATAAATAATCCTTTTTTTCAAACATTTGTACTTGAAATGCAGATACAGGCTGAAGACAGCACTAAACAAATATCGGAAAAATACTATAGCTTGATAAATTGTTATTGCCTTCATTAGAGACTGTGATCATCTCTAGCATTTTCAAAGATTCATATTATTAACTGGGTACTGTACAGGAAACAAGGAATTTTATTTTTAAATAACAGTTCCCTCACCTTTAACATGAATTCTTTCATAAAGACGCTAAATGAAGAGTATCTTTTTTTCAATAAAACCGATGATTAGGATCATTTAAATGCCTCTACTAAATTTAATGCAGCTTAATAAGGGACCAGGTACTTATTTTCCTCTGAAAATTTTTTGGTCAAGCATGTCTAACCATAAAAGCAAATGGAATTTTAAGAGGTAGATTTTTTTTTCCCCATGATGCCATTTTGTTAACAAATGTATTATCAAGAAAATAAAAACAAACACTGAGTGTGTTTTCTTGAAGTACAAGGGTCTAATGAAAAGAAAAATAGAAGATAGATATGGTATTTGTTACAGTCTGACATTTTAACAGTCACAGGGTTGGGTGTTTTGTGTTCAGTGCATTTTGGACACTCCAGATCAAAATACAAGTCTGCTGACAGTATTAAATCCTCCTCCGCCCCCTCCACCAGTTGGTCCACAGCTTCCTGGGGGGTCATTGTCGTCAAATCCATTGGGCCGGAATGAACAGGAGGCAGATGCAGCTTGCAGGGCCCGGGCTCTGGCATTCAACTCTTGTTCCTAAAGTTAAAAAGAGTTTTTATAAACTTAAAATCCTAAACATAATGGGTAGGTACATCAACTATGTAAAAATTTTAAAAACGCCTTTTATCCTTTTAAATAGATGTCCTTCAAGTCCTTTAAAAAGATTCATACTACGACAACCCTCACCAGATCTTGTTACAGTCCAGTAGGTAATCACAGATGGGACAAGCAGACAGAGAGCAAAATGCTGGGGAAGCTACAGAATGACGTTCATAAAGACTGTTTAAAGGCCTCACTCTACAGATGAAGAAAATAGAGTCCACACTCTGAAAATTTCTCCATAGAAAGATATGCCATAGATATATAAGAAACAGACACACAAAGAAACAAAACCCTCACTGCTCTAGTTTTATAACCTATTAAATTATCCAGACAGGCAATGAGAAGATGACTATGAAACAGCTTCTCATATAAGGCACTAGTCAAGTTCCCTAATGAGAGAAATAAAACTGATTATCTAAAGTTGAATTCAAGAAGTTCTGCTGTAAAAAGCTACAGGGATCTGGGTGAGTTGGTACAGGCTACTAGGAGTCATAGGAGCTGGGCTGCAATGCGGAGCTTTTGGCATCACAACCATACAAATTACAGTTATTCTCTCCACAACTCCTATCTCCTATGATAAATATCTCATCAGTTGCTGATAGCATAGTTCAAGAAGCCAAGATGGCACTGGGTTCTACTTTATATTATATAACATTTCTATTTCAACCTAACCCGTTCCCCTCACTCCACTTCTCCAAACTTCAAGAATCAGGATTAATATCTAGAGTTTATTTGCTGTATAGAAAGGATCTGGTGGACTATAGCCTATTACTTTGATCTGGATGTTTGACTTTTGACTGGATGTTAAAATCTTTGGTGTTGAATCAGTTCTAACAAGCATTTGGATATTAAATTTGAAAATATTTAAGGAAAGTTCCCTGTAAAAATCAGTCAAACCGTGGTCCATTTCTTCTGCTTGTTTCTTTTAATTTTGTGACTTTCAAATAACAATACTTAGGAACTTCATTTTTAGAAACACATAAAATTACTTGGACTACCTAGTTACTAGACCTATAATTTCATTTCTAAGTTACTGTTGGTCATTTATGTGTATAGAAAGTTAGCAGGCTTCACAGGAAAACAATTCCATCAAGATCTTTATTAGCATTAAAGCAACAAAATTACTAATTCCTTGCAAAAAGCATATCTGTAAGCAAATTCAGCTCATAGAAAACCTTTATTACAAGGTTTTTATTGACTAATCGTTTCATGATCTCTTTAACTTTATTGCTCCGATGCACAATTACATATTTTCTCTCTATATTTTATCTTTTAATGTCCTTTCTCTATATATTTTCTTTTAATGTCCTCTCTACCAAAATGTCAGCAAGTAGCCTTTAAAACATTATACACAGGCCTAGGAGGAAAAAGTTAGCTTTGGCTCTCCCTGATGGGAAGAGGAAGGTATCTCAACTTAGGAGATTTTCTATTCTGAATGGAATGACTTTATAATGATCACATATTCTATAGTTAAAAACAGCCAACGTCTTCCCTCTCTGTAGACAAATGAATTCTCATAATAACATCAACAAACAAGACAACTTAATTGTATAGGTGAAAAAATTTCATCTAAAGACTCACATTTCAGAATTATTGCTCTTAGTACCTTTCAATGACCATGGAAAATGCAGATGCTAGGATTCTCATTGATTGTTCACGTATTTCCCACGCGTGATGCAGACTTTCCCTCAGCTTACCTGTAAATACAGTTTATTGTCTTTTGTTATAGCATCCATCAGTTCTTTCTGTAGAGGGGGGTCTCCATTTACCCAGAGTCCACTGGCTGGATCGTTACCACTTAAGCTATTCGTGATGTTCTGCCTTTTATACAAAAGCACATATGCTGTATCCTTTGGGAACCTACTAGTAATTTTCTGAACTGACTGAAATGAAGTAAATGTCACTCTGCTGTCATTAAATAAAAACCACTCTTTTGACATTTCTTTATTTTCCTGTTCTATGACTGCACTGGGGCTCTCTCTTCCTCTTGTGTGACTCTGGGAGGATGCCAATGCCAGGGTTTCCGACTGGTGGCACCTCTGGTACGAAGGCTCTGTGCTGGTGATGTTTCTGGCATAAGAGTAGTAATGCCCACTTTCGGAGGACACCCCTGAGTGAACGACCACAGAGCTGAGCAGATAGGGTACCAGACTGGGGCAGCAAGCGTCTTCAGTCCCAGAAGGCTTTAACTTTTTAGCTAGGTTCTCACTGACGTCTGTGAAGTCAACATCTACAGACCAACTTTCCGACACTGAAGAGAAAGTAGCAGTTCTTTTAACTGGCAACTCCAAAACTAGTGGCAGTGACACGTTGTCTAAAATTTTTCTTCTCACGTGATATTTCTGGTCATAGGAAAATCTCAGGAGAGTAAGAATAAGGTACTCAGGTTCTTCCGTGATTTGCATAGTTTTCTCAGCATTTTGCAGAGAGGCACAGTTTTCACAATAATACTGGTTATCACCAGTAAGAATTTCTGGAGCCAAAAAATAATTTAGTAAGTCAGTCACTGAAGGTGTGGTTTCACTTCCTGGCTTCTGAGGTACATCTTTATCCACAAGAGCACCGCTGGGCTCGTCTGGGGTTGGGGTGTTCTCAGTACAGCAGAACTCGTCAGGGGGGCTGTCGACCATTCTTTCAGTCACAGCTGAGTCACAGACGAAGGTTGCTGCTGGGTGGTAATCTCCTGGTTCTGGCAAAGTCCCAGGCACATTGGCTGGCACTGGGTTGTCCTCCAGGGTGCTGAGTGATGGCGCTGGAACTTGAAAAGACAGGTTTTCCACAGAAGAGGAAGGACAAAAGGCAAGTGAAAGATCCGTGAAGGCTTCCACTTTTTGTGAGGTACTCCTGCAGTTCAGACAACAGATGTGAGTTCGTAGCTTTCCTCCAAACATTCTTTCTATCAAAGTCTTCTCGCCAGCGCTTGTGCATGTGGTGGTCTCCATCAGGACAGCCGTCTTACTGGTCATTTCTTGTAGAGAAGCCTCACTGCACCCCAGGCTTTCAGAGAGCTTGTGTGAGGACTGAACTTTCAAGATCTTTTCTTCTTCATGGAGCCTGTAGGGAAGCACATCATTATGCAGTTATTTCACTTATGTTGAAATGCCATTTTGGTGACTTACAGAAATTATATTTTTCTCAAATACAATGCTTATATAAAAACAATGAAATTTCTCCTTTTTTAATCAAGAGGAATACTGAACAGCGAATACAGAGTACAAGTGAAGTTAAGGACTACTCCTACCTTGTTCTCTCATTTTACTGTCTTCATCACACTATTTGGCAACACAGTTAATAACCTATATCCATGAACTGTTTGATGTGTCTTTGTCTGCCTGGCACCCTGTAGAAAGTCTGGCACAATGAAAAGACTCAACAGACTCTTCGCTGAGTGAAGAAAGGTCACACATGCCTGGCCAGTCATTCACATCACAGCAAGAATGCAGAGACGACAGGCTCAAGAAGAGGTTTTATTGACTAACAGGTAAGGAAACAACAAGATACACCAAACCTATTCAGTTATGAACAGGTGTAAAAAACAGTTACTATATCTTCATTTTCAGGATCTCTTAATACTTTTTAAAATAACCGAGGGATCAAGCACTTTCATTTGTGTGGTCATATTTATTAATATTTACTGTATTCAGGCCGGGAATGGTGGCTTGTACCTGTAAGCTTCAGCTTATGAAATGGCCGGGGCTAGGGATCATGGTTTGAGTCCCACCTGGGGCCCGTAGAGAGACCTAGTCTCAAAAAAATAGCTGGGCGTGGTGGCGCGCGCCTGTAATCCCAGCTACCTGGGAAGCTGAGGCTGGGGACTGCTTGAGTCTGTGGTACCACGGGCAACAAGAGCCTGTGGTTCCACAGGCAAAATAGCGAGACCTAGTCTCAAAAAAAAAAAAAAATTACTGTATTCAAAAACTGAGGAGAAATGTCACTCATTAATACATTTAAAAACAATAAGCTGTTACTCAGCCATGAAAAAAACATTTGTGGAAACAACAGCTGTATTTTCTAAGTACCAACAAATTGAGTGAGGGGAATGGTCCTCTTTTATATTTTGCAAAAAGAAAGCTGGATCCTCGAGCTGCTCTGCAGGCCATCATGTTATTCTGAAGTAGTAAATCTTCTAAAGAAAGGCACCTCAGCTGCTCACACACAGATAATTAACTGAGAAGACGAGCTCCCTGAAAACATTTTGGGAACCCATAGGGGCCGCTGTACCATATCTGAGAACAGCTCGTCTAAAGCAAGTAAGAGACATACAGCAAATGCAAGCAAGGCTTTAAAAAAGAAAAACACTTCAGATGTTTTAAAAGGTAAAACAATATTCCGTAAAAGTGATCTGTAGGAAAAGAACACAATTCAAATTTTAACTTAAAAAAAAAACAAAACAAAACACTTTTTACCTGTCTAGCAGAAACCTGAGGTATTCGGAACAGTCTTGCTGTGACCTGGGGGTGAACCATGGAGGTCTGGAAGCTTCGAAGAATATCCGAGGTGCATATGCTTCCCTCTTTTGAGATCAATAAAGAAAATACAAGAAGTGACTCTGACATCATGGACTGAATAACTGAAATCTTCACACACAGCATTTAACAAAGTGTGTTTAACATTAACACTGCATTTACCTTTACCTACCAAAAAGTGTCAAATTAAGGGCAGAGAAAAGGGTTAGAAATAAATACATGTAACCTTTAGTAATAACTTCCCTTTCTGCAGGTGAGAATTAAGACTGAGAAGTTATTATTACCTGTCCAAAGGCATGCAGCCAAATTAGTGGCAGAGGGGATTAGGTTAGAATCCAAGCAACTCTTAACACGATTCATGCTCCTGGCATTAACCCTTTGAGGTTATGATGTGTGCTTGAGTTTACAATTTAGTAAAAAACCAGATCTGAAAAGATTAGGTAAGTGACTATATATTTTGGAGACATAAACAGAGGCTGCTCTGTAGGGCTAGCTGTACCTACTGCAAGGGAGTTTCTAGGCTGGGATGGACATGGCACAAAAGTCCACAATGTGAGCAGAGGCAGCTCAAGGGCTTGAGAGCAATCTAGGTTCAAATGCTAGATTGATTTTGCCACAACAAAAATAACTGAAAAGATGTCTAGAAAGATAGGATTATAATTTAAAAACTGAGATCTCTTCTGACATTTTATTGTTGTCTGTAATACAGGGGCTTTATATAAGAAGATTGTACATAGGGGTGTCCAGAGCATTCTGAAGGGAGATTAGTGAAGTGGTCAAACAGGAGCTCCAGATTCACTGCATGTTCCAATGTTGCCACTAGTTCATGTGACTGTGAGCAGCTAACATCAGCCTAGTCTCCCCATGTGTACAATGGGGATACCACCTTATGACCTCATAGCTTGGTTTTGAGAATTAAGATTTCATACATGTAAACTCTTAACACAGGAGCTAGAAGAATTTAAATGCTGTGTACTTGTTAGCTTTATTAATAAGACAAAAAGCCTTTTTGATTAGATAGTAAATCTTCCTGCCTAAACAATCCCTGTCAGTTTGCTATCAGGTGGTTTCAACTTTTACAAAACCTTAATTAGGTCCTCTTGCTATTTTCTACTTTTCTTGGGAGGAGGGAAACTTTCTTTTTCTTCCTAATAGCTCTAATTTAACTAGTTAATGTAGCTGACACGATCTATTACATCTGCATGGATACAAATACACATGTATTATATATAGTATACGGTAAATATTAACTACTGATAAGGCAAATGCAGCTGTCAGTTTATGAGGAAACAGTGTTAGGGAGCTGGAAGGAAAAGGAAGAGACTGTATTTCCTTGCTTGTCAGATGCAAGACTGAGAATTTATGTCCCCAAGACAGAGAATAAGGTGATATATTTTGAGCACCTACTTATGAGCCATCGCTGTCTTCTTAGTTGTCTATCCTTTCTCAAGTCTCTCCATTTAAGAAGTCTTACTGCAGCTATTTGCCACTGTGTACAGGAAGTGAGGCATTCCCATGAACTCAATACTAACAATTCTGAATTAGTTTACTTATCTGGCTCAAACTACTTGTTCCTTTTGAACTCTGTGAAACTAAATTCAAGCCAGAAAAATCATAACAGGTATTATTAATAAATGATATATATTTCTCATACCATTGCACAAAACTTAACCTCTTAAGTTCCTTGTACCTCCTTAAATGCTCACCACAGAGTGCTCACTGGGCTCTCTCAACAGATCTCTGCTGAATGAGCACTCGTTGTTGTTGTCTAACTTTCTTGTCACTAGTACATATTAATTTCCTTGGATTAATTTGTAGATATAAAAGATTACAAAATTTTAGGCTATATGACTTAATGGACAAATAGAAATACGACTCTTTAGTCACACTGAAAGGGCACATATATAAGAAAGGGGAGAAAAAAAGCAGGCACGGTACTGCAAAATTAATTTACTTATTCAGTGTTATAAAGTCTATCAATTTAGTATCTGTAAGCTATTAAAGATGCCTTTAAAAAGATTTCTTTATAAAGGAGGTTATTTAGTGGATGGAAAATCATATTTTATATGCAATACTTAGAACAATGGGTAAACATAATATTCACCTACTCCAATGTGAAGAGAAAGACCTTAAAACTCTGGGTATATTTTTCAATATCCAAATATTTTAGGCAGTATCTCTTAACATATTTTAGTGAATTTGTTGTGTCAGATGAGATATATGTTATTTCATCAGTTAAAAAGCTGAGCAAGTTTGATATGTTGTGTTTAAAGAATATCATCAGTGAAGTTAACACATATATATTGTATACATACTCACCTGTGTATGAGCCAAAAAAGCAAAAAGGTGCTGTAATTTTTTCATTAGTGAATTGCACCCATTTAAATTTAAAGATAGTACTTGTCTCCTGAAACTAAAAGAGAAGAAAATTTGATTTATGTTTGCACATGTAAACCCACATGTATTTTTTAATGCTAAAAGGAAGTTAGTTCAAGAATTTATTATCCTCAAAGTAAACTTGATTTATCTGAAGGCTCTTTACTTAGTATATAGTCACTACCAACACAATGTTGTGTAGAAAGAAGGAGAAAAGGACTACAAATGAAGATTTACTAGATGGCCTATATGTTATATCATAAACATGATCCTCTCAAAAATGTTAAAAAAAAACAAAATGAAACAACCACACTGCCCTCCAGAACAACAAATCAGTACTTGAAGAAAGAAACCTTTTGAAATCCGCTCAATCCTTGTGTAACATTAAGAAGCACTAAGTACAGAGTAATTCAAAAGGTAGTGGAATTCTACATGTAAAGCACAATATAGCCACAAGATAGGATTTACATAAGTTAACACCTTAATAGTTCCTGAGTACTAAAAGCAGTTTCATTTCTGAATCAGGCAATAGACGAAAATAGTAACATTTCTGCCATTTATAATGAAGAATGTGAAGACAAGCCCACCATCTTTTCATTAGTGTGCACCAACGACTATGAGTTTAAACTTACTCTGTGGCCATAAACAATGCTTGTATAACACTGTTCATATAACACGTATTTCCAAGGTTGATAAGACCAGTTTTCCCAGTTTCAGATTTTCCAGAAAGTCTAAACAAGCAAGATGCCAAAGAATTGGATTGAGAAGTCCAGGCACTTTGATTGAGAATCAATTTAATCTTCTCTTCACTGGGCTTAGGGAAATCCTATAGACCATGAAGAGGAAAAACAGTTTTAGAAATAACAATTATTTTTACTACTAAATTAACAACACAAGGAAGATTCTTCCACTGACAACAATTAAACTTTCTTTTCTCCTACTTAGGTCTGAAATCATTGACAGCATTTGGTCACTCATCAACAAATCAAAATACCCTGCAAAATATAAATATACAAATATACCCTAAAGGTAGAATTTATCAACCTGAAGGACACTTAAGACACAGACATTCAAGCCACATTCGAATTATATGCTTCATATTTGCTAGGAAATATTTTCAAAATAAAACTTAGAAGTCAGAAAGTGTATTGTAATGCTATGCAGAGGCAACAAATAAAGATGCAAGTCAGCACACAACTGACTATGTGAAACAAAAAAGTTGCTTTCAAATTTCATAATATTAAAAATCTTTTTATTCACTTCTAAAAATTTGCTCAGTTTTAAACCTTAGAGATAAAAGCTCAAAGTAACCAGGGGATGAAAATGAGGCATAATAATTCTATAGTGCAGATCCGAAAGTTGCTAAGGGTAATTATTAAAAGTCTCAACACAAGAGAAAAAATTCTGTAACTACACATCATGGCTATTAATTAGACTTGCTGTGCTCATCATTTCACAAAGCATACAGATACTGAGTCACTCTGCTATCACCTGAAACTAGTATTTGTCAATTACACCTTAATAAAAAAATGAAAGGATCTAAGCACACTGACCTCTGACTTTGAAAAAAAGCCTCAATCTCATGCTTAATCACATAGAAAGTCATGGTAAAACACAGAGTCTTCTAATTTGCTTGGCAATATGAGATACAATTCAAGGTGTATGTTGTCTCAAGTGTGAGAAGAGTACTGGATGAGTGAAGTTGGTAAAATCATGAAGGCGTTTTTGGACATAGAGTGCCTCTAACAGCCCTTCAAAAACATTTTCTGGAGGAACTGCAGTTCCTGGGTGTTTTGTGGTGGTGGTGGAAAACTATTAGAGGTGCTTGAGCTTAGGGTGAGCTCCTCGCTTTTTCTGAACCCGTTTCAGTTATAAGCATTTCACTATGACATGCAGGGAAATGTACCATTAGGAAGCCAGTAACAAGACTAGCAGATCTAGGGCAGAAGCTCCCCACTCTGGGGCCACTGCTATGGAAGGGTCAGCGCTGCCCCAGTGGGGGACGTCAGAGCTGAATAACTGGTGTTCTGGGTCTCACCAAGATCAGTTTGATGTACTAGAGAAATAGTAAAAAAAAAAAAAAAAATCACATTTCTTATTTAAGATAGATGAAAAGATAATCAAATGGTTGCACTGTATTCCAGAGCCCAGAAGCAAGCACTGAATAGAACTGATTTACAGTAACTTCTGATGAAGCAGTTGAGGCAAGTTTCCCAGTGCTTTCGCTACATGCGAACTATGCAAGAAGCTGACTAAGAGGAAAGTGTGTTTACTGCCACCCTTGAAGATACTTTTTTAGATACATTAGGCTGACAAAGTAAAAAACAGGGTAAGGTGAAAAAGAGATCTGATGAAATATGGACATTCACAAATGGTCCATAACAAAAAATGGAATGAAAAGGAAAAGAACGAAAGTAAACTATTTCAGTAAACTATTTCCTCAACTCTAAGACATAGTCTATTTATTTATGTATTTTTCTAGGATACACTTTACACATTCTAATGCCTCTGCTGCGGGATACAACCCCAACTCCAAGATTTGTACGCAGCTACAGTAGCATCTCTTTTTAAACAACTTTCTCCAAAAGCTCTCATAAACTTAAAGGCAAGTCTTGTAACTGATGGCATCATAGAATGGAAGAAACAGGGTCACTGACATAGATCACATCATGGTCTGCAGCTCTGCAAATATGGGTGCAGCCACTGTCATACCTTTATTGCTTCCAGAACAGGTTCATAGAGATCTGGAAACCCAGAATAATGGTACATCATGCAGTGCGTCAGCTCTGTCAGCTGCACCAAGAAGGCTGTGTTAGCAGGCAGCCCGTCACACTTGCAGGAGTGGACAAAGCTAACCACATGGGGAACAACCTGAAAAGAAGAGCAAACATTCCTTAATCTGTACAAGTTGGCAACAAATTATCTAGGCCATAAATGGAATGGGAAGGTTACATGACCAGCAAGTACTTTTTTGCATGCTCACTACATAATCTTTTTCTACAGAAGCTTATAATGAAATATTCTAAAATGTCACACTAAATAGTTCTAGAATATCAAAGTAAATCTAGGGTTTTTTTTTTTTTTTTTTAAGACTAGGTCTTGCTATTTTTGCCTGTGGAACCGCAGGCTCTCGTTGCCCAGGGTACCATAGACTCAAGCAATCCCCAGCCTCAGCTTCCCAGGTAGCTGGGATTATAGGTGCACGCCACCATGCCCAGCTATTTTTTTGGAACTAGGTCTCACTACGGGCCCCAGGCAGGACTTGAATCGTGATCCTTAGCCCTGGCCGCTTCATAGGCTGAAGCTTACAGGCACGAGCCACCATGCTCAGCAAAGTAAATCTAGTTTTTAAAATCACATGTAATTGTAATTCTATATAAATTTATAATGTAAAATACACATTAAGGCCCAAAATAGGAGCCTGCCAGTCTAGAAAAGACTGCCTTGTACTGAAAAGAGCTAGGGCTATTCAGATTGACTAGATTGTTCAACAAGAACAGATTTATAAATATATTCGATAGACTAGGCTTGAGAGCGCCACCTAGGGTGGACTTTAGGTTTCTCTCTTGAAAGAATCAAACACACTTGGCAGTGAAGACCACCTGAAAATCTCTCAAATAGCTCAAGTTTGTGACTAAAAATGACAGCTCAGGCACAAGACAATCTTTCTTTCAGATAGGTTTAGGGGCCATGTGTCCTGTTAGTGTAGTTATTCTTAATAACAAGTCCATTCCTTCTTCACAAAAGAGGAATCAAAAGCTTCTGTTATTTTTAAGGAAATGGGATTAAAAAAATTGATCATAGACATGCAAAAAGTTACATTAGTGTTGTAAACAGGCAAAACAGTACCCTTTCACAGTAAATAATAAATAAATGCATAATACAAATTAGACTAAAATGTCAAGATAGTCACATATTTAATATATATATATTAAGAAAATAAACTATTGTGGAGAAATGGCTCATTCCATTAATACAATGCTATATTTGTTTCAAGTCATTACTAATATAACTTCCTATTACATATTTAAAAGGCATATATTGCTATCTAGTGTTCTATTTGAATATTTTCTTTCTGGGTAAAAGCAAAGTTATAGTAGTTTTATGGTCTTATGTCAAAGAGCATTAATAGCAGTTACAGTAAGATCCCAACCATTTTTCTTTCCTTCCCCTGAAACAGAACAATTATAATCTTAAGTTAACATTACTATTCTATGCTGCTTCATCTGGATCTAATCTATTGCTTGAGGTCTCAAGCCACATTATAGCTCCTCATTCATCCTCTTGAGTCTTATCTCCACCAAAGGTATTGATGTGATCATGCAGCAAGCATAATAGTTCTAGTGAGTTCAAACGATTTCCAATCAAGCATTAAGAGTTCCAGTGAGTTCAAATTCAAACTATCGCCAAGCAAATCACACATCCCCACCTATTGAAGTCTCTTGCTAAGAATAGTCAGAAAAAAAACCCCCAAAAACCTTGTTTCCTTAGAGGCAGAAAGAGACAGAAAAGGAAATTTAAAAAATAGCCATTCAGCTTATAGTTACAACTCTTCCAAAAGTTTCCCTATGAAGAACTTCAGTCTTTTTTGATCAGTGATCTTTAGACCAACAGGCTGTCACAGCAGACAATCTTGTCATCTGACGGCACTCTGCACTTCCAAGCAGGTTATTATCTTCTACATGCAAGAAGGTTTGAGTTTTAAGCCGAATGAATCTGTTTGTAGATTACTGTGATACTCATTAAGCTTAAGTTACTACTTTGAAGAGATGTGTACAACCTTGTTTAAATTTTGATTATTTTTCTTTCTCCATTATCATCTGACATACTTCTGTTTAAGACAAAATTTTCCACTTACAGAAAAACATAAGAAAAAAGAAATCTGGTCCATTATAACACATATAACATCAATCTTGGTTTGCTTTAAAATTCTTTAAACAATGAATGATGATGTTCATACTTAGCAAGCTCTAAACCTGAGTCCTTTGCTGAGTTAGAGTTAGTGGTGATTTAACTATCACATGACCCACTACTGGAGGCCGATGTTAATTTTAGTTTTTAGTTGAGTAGCAAGTCTGGCTCTATAATGTGTGGACAGTTTCTAGGTCCTGTTTCTTAGGCTTCCCGAGGTCAGATGATAATATTCAATTTCAGATTTAGCTGTTCTTAAATAAACGATTTTATACTGTTTTAGTTCAGTAAACCAAACACTGCAAAGTCACCCACTTGTTCTTCAACTAGGCTAGGTAAGGAGATTTCTTCTATTCTTTAAAAATCATGAGCAAAGAAACTGGTGTGGAGTATAGCATAAGTGACTTAGCACTGTGCTTAAGGAATGTCCTTAGTATGGAAAGGAAGTAACATTAGACTGGATGATTAAGTGTGTTAGAAAATCTCCTCAGTTCTGAAAATAAAACTCTTCTCAAATGCCCTGCCTATCACTGCTTCTGAAGACAGGAACAAACAACTGATGTGTTTCCCCTGGGAAAACACTTTGCTAGGGTTAGCTAAAGTGTGAGTTTTAATGAACGATGATCCAGCTCACATATTAGGGCAATTAAGTGCAGATATGACCCTTTGTAGGTGGTAACATATAACATAGTTACTGTAGATGGTAAAGTCCACAGAGTCTCCTTCAGTGGAAATGAGGCACTGAGCAGCCTATATGAACATATGGCAATTTGAGGCTGGTTACATTTTTAGCCAAAAAACAGCTACTGGAATTCTGCACTTCATCAGTCTCCTCTGAAAACAGCCATCTTTCTTGTACAGCCCTGGTGCTCTCAGCCTATTTCCTACAAATTTTAGTGACTCCTTTACCTTTCAAATGTATCCAGAATCCTGCCACTCTATTTATTCCGGTTCACCCCCCTAGAATCCTGCTACCTTTAACCAGCTGCAACTTTAGTTCTGAGTGATGCAGGAGGCCAGTAACTCTAGTATTCTTATATTGCAGGTGAACTGGCAATGAGCTACTAATTCTGTAACACTGTGGGTTGGACCCTGGAGGAATCAAACCAAAGGCACTGCTTTGCTGTGACAAACTAGGATGCAAGGGGGAAAGCCTCCAAATAACATTTTCATACTTTTTACCCACAAAAACTAACTGAAGTCAAATATTCTAATAACTGAAATCAGAACTAGAGATGTAGCTGCTTAAAAGTGGCAGGATATGTTCATTTTTAGAGGTGAAGGAGTCAACAGCACTTGTAGGAAATGGGTGGACAGTGAAAAGCTTTCTGGGCTGAGCAACAAAGAAGGATGTTCTCAAAATTCAGAAGCAGTTAGTGGTTTTCAACCAACTATTTTCCTCCTCTACAAGGCTCAGTGTGCAACAGACACCCATGAGTGACACTGCCAAAAGGAGTACTCCTCAGACCTCTGCCTTTTAGGGCCGGAGTGGCTGCGAGTGGAGCCCTTTTAGTGAGACCAAAACACTCTGAAAAGAGACTTTGTGGAGGGAAACCCCAAACCCTCAATTTCCTAAGAAAGCACAAAGCTACAAGAGTAGACAGGCTTAGGACTAACCTACGAATCATGTCATGAAATACACGTGACTCAATATTAAACTAACATTTTAAACCATTTTAAAACCAGGCTTTTCAATGTAGAAAGTACGTGTCAGAACTCACCAAATGGAAAGCTTCTGGCGAATGCTGGAAACTAAGCAGCATGTGGGAGAGAACGGCAAGAGCACCAGGTCTCACAAGAGGGAACCAAAGTCGGTTAAATACCTTCAAAATAAGACAAGACATCTATGTGTAGTCTGCAGGAAGCCATTAACCCAACCAGCACTTATTTCCCAGAGCCAAACACTGTGTCTGTGGAAGGTACTATTATAACAAAAGGGAAATGACAGATGAAACTGGGAACATAATGGCTTAGCCAATTCTTAAACCCCCCAAATCAAATACAAATTCATCAAATCACATTTACAAGGTGATAGCTCCCTGTATCTTTATTTAGTCAGTTGATTTGACAAATACCTATTAAGTACCTACTGCTGCTCAGCACTGTTTAAGGCATCGAGGATACAACACTGGCTCAAAAAAAAAAAATCTTCTGCTCTTCCAAGGGCTATCCAGGGGATGGTAGATAATAGAACTGTATATGGAAATAAAAAGCAACGAAGAACTATAAAGCAGGATAGCATGGATAGAATAGGTGAAATGTCAAGGGGTTTATTTTATATAGGATATTTAAAAAGGGCCACATGAAAATGTGACATCTGACTATAAAATACTCAAAGGAATGAGAGTGAGCCTGGCAGATCCCTGGCAGAAGAGCAGTGTTAAGCTGGGTAAAGAGACATGCAAAGGCCCCAAGGCCTCCATACTGGCAGGCTGAAGTTACTGCAAGGAGTAGAGTGTGAGTAAAGCACAGAGACGGAGGTAATGACAGTGGGAGGTGGGATGAGAGAAGCAGGAGGGCCAGATCACTCAGGAACATATGTGGCACCTGTAGGGGACCAATGTAGGAGTGAGAGGTTCCTGTCACTGACCCAGCAAAGGATGGTGATGACTCTGGACCAGTGTGGTAGTGAGAAGGCTGTGCAAAGCTGCAGGAGTCTGGCACATTTTAAAGATAGTCAATAGGACTTGTACGCTATGGGCTGAGAGAGAAAAGAGGCAGGACAGCTTTACAGTTTTTGACCGGGGCAGGCAAGTCTAAGGATGGGGCAGTCCCTTATGAAGATAGGGAGGATCAATCTGGGGGGGCAAACATCAAAGGTTAGATTGTGTACAAGCTTTATCTGAGATCCAAGCACAAACAGCTGGATGCATGAACACGAGATCCACGGGAGAATTAGAGACTATAAATAAAACCTGGCACCTGTTAATGGAGAGACGTTCCTTACAGTGACGGGACACACAGTACATGAGTATTGAGCAAGAAGGAAGTGGGCCAGCGATGAAGCCAACAGTGCTCTGAAATTAGAAAGATCTGCCACAGGAGACTGGGAGGCCAGTGAACCAGGACAATGACCAGGAAAGTCAGTGTCCTGGACACTAAGAGGGGGTAAGTGTTTCAGGAGGGAGTGACTAGCGTGTCAAGCATGACTGACAAGTCAAAGGAGAAGAGGCCTGGGGCAAGCACGAGGTAGTCCTGGCAGACAGTGGTGACAAAGGCATGATTTGTGGGCTTCAAGAGACAATGGGAAGAGTGTGCTCTCTGATTAAATATTTGAAAACAAAATCATTTTAATTACTTACAACTGAATGACATCTTAAATTTCTAAACCTTCTTCAAAATTGCAACTCAAAATAAAACCCACACCAGGAATATACTTGATGCTTACAAGTGACAGTTCAAAGAGAAGAAGATTGATTAGATGCATTGACACCTTCTAATGGGGTTATGGCCGCCCACTTACCAGTTCTATCTTCAGCAAAGTAACATCTATCAGGATAGTGAACTTCTGGACAGCAGCCAGGCCTTTCAGGAGTGCGATCACCCATGTGTCCACGTGCTGAGCCAGAGGCCAGGACAGCCAGTCAATCATTCTGAAAGTTGAAGAAAAACAAAACTATCAGTATTAAAAATATTTCCAACATTTGGTTTGGAGGAACAGGAGCTACCATAGGTGACATGCCTTGGTGACTCAGTATTGCTAAGTTTGCTGGCGAGCAGCACTGAGGGCTGGAAATGAGTGTGAGAGGCAGAAGCCAGGACACCCCAGTGCTGTAAGCTGAAAGCATGTTTCCTTATCCCCTCAGACACATTTGATTTCCCTTCTTGTTTTCCTGGCCACCTTACCAATTATGATGATGGAGTCAGTCACGTAGCCCTGACAGCCATGGCCCATCTTTCAGCTGTCATCAGGCTGACTGTCATGACAGTCTGTGGTCAGTTCACGATAAAGGAGTGGGAGTAGAAGATGCATTTGTACTTCTACACAAAGTGCATAGGTAGTGCTGCTTATGATACGGGAAGACAGAAAACCGCCTTACATTCATTCATAAGGAGATGGCTAAACAGGTTAAGGAGACTACAGCGCATACACACACAGTGTTCACACACACACACACACACACATATATACACACACACACACACACACAGAGCTAGAAAGATGGATACAGATCTACATGACTCTATCTATGGAGACATCTAGAAAGATGGATACAGATCTACATGACTCTATCTATGGAGACATAATGTGAGCAGATCTGAGATACTTCTGAATTAAGAAAGAAAAAAAAATACCAGTAAGTCTTTTTTAAGCTGCTTTAGTCTAAAGAAAATCATGTCAGTACGTATCATAAAATTTTGGAATTTGATGCAGTTTTTAGTCAATAGACCTACCCAAAGGAAGGTGGTCTAGAGAGGGTGAACATCTGAGTATTTGACAGACTTTGTGGACTCTGCCTCATTGAAGGCACAACCAGAGCAGAGCCAGACTGGCTCTCAAGAACACAGGGTCCAAGGCCTGAACACCCTTTAGCTCAGGTCAAGGGAAGCACTGGTGAAGAGTAAGATTTGGCAGAAGAGAAAGTTCCATTGACCACAACTCTTCATTAGCCTGAATCACCCAGGCAACCTTATTTTCCATCCTACCCATTTCTAGATTCCCATCAATAAATATCTCCACTCTTTACTTCATTGCCTGATCACTCTAAGGGAATTCCTGACCACCCCAATGAAACTGCAAGTCAGAAATAATACAAATGAGAAGGCATTCATTCACTAAAATATCTGCATGTCTATTATACACCAGGTACTGTGGAAAGTGTTAAGAACATAACAGCTATGGCTTCTGTCCTTGAATTGCAGAAGAAAAGTTGGGAAACTTGTCAGTGGTCACATAATAAATAACAATACTGGTGTTGGATCTGAGGTCTGCTGGCAGGTAATACAACACACTTTGCTACACTTTAGTTGTATTCTAGTTCTGCTTCAATTTGATGGGACTTCCACACATGCAGGTCTCTCATGGATACGACTATAGGATGAGCTGTATTTATGACTTACTAAAGGGACTCAGGTACCATGTAGTGGTTGCTATTTGAATTTTACATTTACTTAGTCATGGCCAACCAATTTAATTTCGCACTACTTTCAGAACATCTAACTATAGCTGTAAGTGATGTGCTGTTAAATCTTATTTACTTATTAGAAGATGAGCTCAAGAGTGACCTGGTTCTTTCTTTTCCTTAAGCTTACGAATCTTTGGATCCCTGGTACTATCAGCATAGTGCTTCGCACTTAGATGACGCACAAGTTTGTTGAAATGAAGGAAACCATTTCTTTCTATAGTTAAAAGAAATACAACTTAATTTTAAAATTGGCAACATTATGAAAGGCCACACAATATATTTAATATTTATAGAAAACAGACAATTTTTTCCCATTTAGATGGTAGCCTGAGAGCTAGATTCAGCTTTAGTGTGTTCCCACATCTTAAAAATTGTAAAATTTTACACAAAAAATGTTGAGTACAGGTTTCTTTTGAAAAATCAGATCCACATTAGACTTAAATTTCCTAGTAGCAAAAAAACTGGAGTTGAGGCTCAGATTTCTCTTTCAGAAGGTGCTTTTTCCCCTATTTTCTATTATTTCACTTATAACTGGCCTATTTGAAATTTTAAAATTATTTATCTGATTTTCATATAGTATTTGCATTTCTTTGGATGACAGAAAATAAAGTAAACCATATTAAGTGCTATATATGGAAATGAACAGCTTGGGGAAGTATAAGGTGGGGGTATAGCAAAGAGAAACATTGTTAGTTATTGCAGTTATGTTTGCCATATAAGATTATTAGTTAAAAAGGCTCTAGTAGGAAAAATTGCAAATTTATAATATAAAAACTGGTTCACAACTTCATATAAAAACAAATAAGATCAATTTCTAAATACATTTAAACAAATTCACAGACTGAATACTGTGCCTGTTATGAAAAAGTTGAAAAATCAAGATTGAATGCCAAATTGGAAGAAATGAATTTTACACTTGATTTACTGAATAGCGGAAGTCACTAAAGTTTCTTGATTAAGAGGGGGAAATGAGTAGATAGGGATGATTTAGAGAAAGTTACAAGGCTACTGACAAGGAGACCAATTATAAGCCTTGTAATAATGAAGGGCTGGTTTCCTGGAGGTGGAAGAAGAGACTCATTCTAAAAAATGCCCTAAAGAAAGAATCATAAGGACTTATGAGTTACATTAATCCAAGGGAATGAAAGAAAGGATGGAAATGAAATTGTTTAAATGTCTGTGAGTAGATATTCAGGACGACAAAGCTGTCACCGGGGGTTAAATCAGGAAAAACCAAACAAAACCATCAGACTAGGACAAAGTGTGTTTCTAACTAGCAGAACGGCTCGCCTGACCCTCTGTGAGGAACCTGATGGCTCCAGCGCTGCTTCCTCAAGGCTGATGCATACACAGCAGGACCAATCTGGAGCCAGTTCTCAGCACCCATACCAGATCCATTTTATTTGCCAGTGACTGTAGGAAAGTTACTTAACCTCTCATTTTGCTCAAATGTTAGACTGGGGCCAGTAACAGTGCTGCACCTCAAAAAGATAAATAAGTATTAAATGTATTATGGCATGGAACTAAGGATATTAGTGATTACTATTCAGGCAATAACATGAAAGTGATTTAACTGATTTTTAATTTCACTTCAAGTTCAGAAATCTGTAATTCCTTGAATCTTCCCATTTTACTAAGAGGACACATACTTTATAAAATGGTCATCTTCAAAGAGAAAAACATTGTAGTGCTGTAGGAGTTTGTCTATTGGGAGACAGATTAGAGTGTTTCTTAAAAGTAAATGAATAATGAGCACTTTAAAGACTTGGAAGTCAATTACATAGAGATGAGAACTGATAATGTGATGAGAATAAAGGGTAAAAAAATTAACCCGAAGAAAATCCTAACATACGGCGTCAGAAGATGTCCAGAATTTCAACAATTTTTATGAATAGAAAGAGAGGGAGAATAAAAATATGGACCACCAAACATAGACTGCAGATCACCATACACAGAAAGCAAGGGAGGTAGAGGTCACATAGGGGAAGAATCCTTATACTGCAGACCTTTTTTTCAAATATGTAAAGCATTTTCACAAATCTATGGATGTTACAAAGGGAATGAGTGATAAGATATTGGAAGTACAAGTTACAGATAAATTCAAAGAAATTTAAGAGCATAGGAAGAAATAAGGAAATGCTGATAAGTCAGCATAAAAACTGAAGTAGAAAAGGGGAGCAGGTAGAGTATATGAAAGTCCTCAAAATTTGTTATAATGACTTTTGTATATAATTAGTTATTCAAGAACTTTACATAAATACTTAAGTTTACTTTATAACAGGTGCACAGAAACTATTTTGTATCCAATTCTTATATTGTAATTAAATATGCTCCTTCCTTATCTCCCACACATCTAAGAAGAACTATTACAAAACAAAAACAGGCAGACATGAAACAAGAACAAGGCAGGAAAAGCTCAATTAGAAAAACTGAGTCACTGAAATAATGAATCTCACTAGCTAGAATAATGTGTATTAGTGGGTCTCTCTGAAGAAAATTAATTGTAAGACAGTACTGATGTCCTTCCCCTTGATTTCTACAAAGCTTGCGCTCTCATTTCCTTCTTGTCTTTGCTTCCTGGTCACCTTCTAGGTGAGGACATCCACATCAACCTTATTTAAAATTGTAAGCCACTGCCCATGCTCAACTTCTACTCACCAACTTTTTTTCCCCAAAACCACTGACTCCTAGTCAACACACTAACTCATTTTACTTAACCTAGTTATCAAATCTAAAGCAAAATCAACTTTAAGATACAGAATACCAACATCTCTAAGTCAGGATACAGCTTGGAATCAATGAAAAACTTTTATCAGTTTATGGTATGCCTCCCCAACAAGAAAGTAAGCTTGTGAGGACAGATATTTATATCCACTTGTTCAAGGATGTTTCGGAAAACTTCTTAGTACTCATAGTAAGTGCTTAATAAATGTGATTTGAACTAATGATTGATTAAATAAAAGCATAGTGATGCTGAGAACAGTAAAACATATTAGGTTCACATCTACAAATGTAAGAATATCAAAGATAAAAGAGAAAAAACAAACATCAGAGAAGTCTACACCCAAACTGATGACAACTGAAGTGACAGCAGACTTCACATCAATGACAAAGATGCCAGGAGACAATGCAGTCAGTATCACTTCTAAAATGCTAAGAAAAAATGACTCTAAATCAAATTCTATTTCTTTCCAAATCACCAATTTAAGTATGAGGAATGAAAACATACTCCAAGTAAATCAAGGCTAAGAGACATAAAGGAGAAAGTGAAAGCATGTACACATTTTGGGGTCAGGTGGAGGAGAGGGGAAGAACCTAGAGGGAAGACACAAGTTGTAGGAAATAAGAATGAGCAAAGAAATTAGCAAAATATTCTGATAATCTAACTGAGTCCTGACTATATAATAAGTGCGTATGTATGTGTGTGTTTAGAATTTTAAAAAATGGAACTGAAAAGGGACTTGTGAATTCCTGGCATGCCTGTCAAAACTGTAGTAAGGAAAATCATTCATTTCAATTAATTTGGAGAATACATATTTGACTCTGTCATTTCAGTTTTAAACATTACTCTATGATTTTTTATTAACTACAAAATGCAAAAAAAATGTCTTGTTTCCAAGACTACAGTCACCTTCTATAGTATCATACCTGCAAAGAGCCTGGGTCATACTTGCATCTTTTACATTTGGGTCTGTCGTAAGGCTCCTGATGAGAACTGTAATCATCTGTAGAGGAATGTGCTGCACAAGGCTTGCCAATGCCACAGAAGGTTCAACTGATGCATCTATTTTTTAATCAAAGAGAAAAGGGAATATGGAAAAAAGCTTCAAGTGAAGTATATAGAAAGGTCAATTTACACTCCCCTCCCCCCCAAAAAAAAGTAAATGTAGCAAAAGTGTTCATCAGGAAATAGTTATGTTTCACCTCATAGGTAGATATTAATATTCAATGAATGTTAACTACAAAAGAGCAATTTCTTAAGAGCAGTAGTGATCTCTCATTATTATAATGTAAACATTATTCATTATAGCCTCCCTTGGATCATAAGTTATGTTCTGCATTCTTTAATATGTATGAAAATATTCATTTGTAAAGCGGTAACAAAAGAAATGTAAGGTATCATTTAAATTAGATACTAAGGTAATTTAAAACTATTAATTACAGTAGTCATTACAAATTGTTCAAAGAAAGATTTAAAAAATCTCTTAAAGAAGTAGAAATTAAGTGAATTTTGCAGAGGACTTAAATGAAGTAAAGTAAGCAAAAAAAAACCAAAAAAAACAAAAAAAACTAAAACAAGCACCTTTACTGATAGAGTTCTGGGGAAACCTAACAGCTCTGATGAAAGAGTTTACAAGTAAAATCAAACTTAAAAAAAAAATAAATGAACCAGAATGGAAATACATAGTTGCTGAATCATCAGTGTATTCAATTAATGAGAATGCATGGGACTTGTTAAAACACTACTTTCATCTCATTTTCAAGATAAAAGGACGACTCTT
The DNA here is from genome assembly GCA_004024945.1 of Uropsilus gracilis. Classification (NCBI taxonomy): domain Eukaryota; kingdom Metazoa; phylum Chordata; class Mammalia; order Eulipotyphla; family Talpidae; genus Uropsilus; species Uropsilus gracilis. The sequence goes on from PVHY01006707.1 coordinate 64,274, forward strand.
CCTTTAAAAGTTCAATTCTGAACAACAGTCAGGGAGAAGGAGGACCCAGCACAGACAGAATGTGTTTCCAGTTTGTGCTGTTTCACAACTTACAGAGTTGAAAAACCCAAGTCTACATTCAAAAAAAAAAAAAAAAAACAATAAACAAAACTCGTTAAGACAGGATGACAGGATTACAGTACAATAATAACATGGCAAGCATTATTATGCCACCAGTAGTCACTAATGAATGGAAGCTTTATACAGCAGCGTCATCCTCAAAGCATCCCATGACCTGAGCAGAGGCTGAGTAATTAAGCAACTTGTTCAGAGTCAAAGGTCTCTGACTCTACCTTTCAAATAGGGCTGCTTTTTTTTTTTTTTTTTCCAAATACAAAGTGATAGACTGACTAAGGGTTTTAGATGGGAACAAAATTTTAGATGAGGTATTAGCATTTGCTCTCCATTAATTAAGAACGCTTCCAGGACAGCGAAGCAAATGCGGTGTATATGTTTAAGACTCAATTTTCAAAAGGTTTCCTTGGCCTTTAAAGACTTACCTGTGGACGAAATACTTGCAAACACTTCCTGCAGGGAAGGCAGCAGCGTGGAGGGCTCGGCCTTCCAGATGTTCTGTAGCAAGTTGCTCACTTTTGTCACCTGAGAGACATATTCTCGCAGCTCTTTCTCCTGGGTGGACACGCACTGGAAGTGGCCGATCGTCCGAACCAGTTGCTGACAGAAGGTGATGGACAGTTTCCCCTTGGGGATGCATTGCACGAAGTCGGTCAGTAGGTCGCTCAGGCGGGCACACAGCTGTGGCTCTGGCCTCTCACACACCATCCGCAACACCTCTACCTGCAGCAGGCTGAAGAGGTCCAGCACCGACGGGCAGCTCATGATCAGCTTCAGGCCGTTGTGGATGTAGTCCAGGATGGCGACGTCCTTCCTGTCCAGCGAGTGGTAGCCCTGCTGCAGGAGGCCCAGCACGAACGTCTTGTTGAAGAAGGCTTCGAACTCCGGCCGATGGTACCGCGCGTAGGCCTCCAGCACCTGATGCCCCACCTGCCGCTGAAAGGGGTCCTGGCCCTCCAGGATGAGCCTGGTCGTCAGGTCAAACATGGCCTCGCATTGCGCCTCGTCCAGCCAAAGCTCCGCCGATTCCACCACTTTGCGCACAATCACCCGCTTGACGGGCAGTGGATACGAGGAACTCACCAGGCCCTCCAGGATCTTGTCCATGGTCGCCACGCTGCAAGGCCAGGGCCGGTGGGGAAGGAACTGTCAGCGACGGCCCCGAGGAGGGGCAGGGGAGCCCCGGGGCGGAGTTGAACCTGGAGCGCAGCAGTGGGACCCTCCACCTCAACAGCCACATTTATCGGCCAGGGGGGCCCATCCAAGCCCGGGCCTGAGCTGGCGAGCCTGGGGTGCGAAGGAGCCCGCAGCGCTTCCAGCGGGCCTAAGGAGCCACAGGCCCGCACTCGGCCGCCGGCCCGCGCCCGCGATCCTTCCCAGCATCGGCGAGAGGGGCCAGCGAGGCCCCCCGGGTGGTGGCGGCTCGGTCCCCGGACTGCGATCCCGAAGCGGGAGGAAACGCGCCTCCGCGTCCGGGGCAGGTGTGGGCGGCCCGGCTCCAGCTGGTCGCGAGATGAAACCAGCCCTGGGCTGAGTCAGGAGCCGCTGTCACCGAAGGTGCCGGAGCAGCCGGGGAGGAAAGACCAGGCGAACACTCTTGACCCGGATTCAGAAGTTCCGGCAAACAGGAAGTGAGGAGCAGAGACACCCCGGGAAAGGCCCACCCCTCCGCCCCGGCCCATTCCTTAGCTCCGCCCCCCGCCCGCCGCTCCGCCCCCAACTCTCCGGTTCCCTCCCAGGAGCCCACGGGCCTCCTCCCGGCCCGCCTCTCGGCTGCTGCGCACGCGCAGTAGCCAGCGGTCGAGTCGCTCGGCAACGGCCGCGTCGAGAAGGTCGAGTGTCGAGTCACAGGCGTTGACTGAGAGGAGTGGCCCGCGTCCTATAGGGAGCGGCGACTCTAGGTTCCCGCCTACCGAGCGCGCTCGGCTCGGGCCGCACCGTTTTCTTTGCGAAAGACCGAGGAAATACCCCTTAAGTAAAATGTTGGGGATTAGGAAGTTTTGACGTCGCAGAGACTGCGGAGGGAGCCAGGAGCGCACAGCGGGATAGAGGAGTGGCCGGCCGGACTCGTTCGTTGTTTAGGGGTCCCGGACGCGTTGTCCTTGTCCCGTGTTGTGGTCGTTAAAGGGAGGACCCCCACCCCCACCCCCGTGGCCGCGTCCACTGAGCGATGAGCAAGCCTCTGTGGAGGCTTATTTCTCCCAGCCGCCTGCAGATAACTTTTCAGGGGACTTCTGTGCATATGGACATTTATAGGCTGTCCCACAAATGGCAGCTGTGTCTACGGGCGCGGGCGTCACAGTAAAGAGTACGTGGAAACAGCCCGATGAGCGTTTCACACCATCGACTGCACATGGACGCTGACATTGAAGACCGTTTTCAGTCAAGGACATGAAGGCGTCACGGTCGCACTCCCTCAAGTTAAAGCCCAAAGATTCACAAGAATTTAGGTCGTCAGGAAAATGTCTTCATTATAGCCCCGTTCAGGCTGTGCAATCAAGACAGTCGTGGCTTCTTCACATTCACGCTTGAAAGCAGTGCTTCGTCAAAAATGTCCACTAGGAACATGAGCAACCTTGCCAGTTGTTAATACTTTTTTAGCAGTGAAACCTGTAATCAAGAAAATATCTACCATTTATGATCACTCAAAACCAAAATTATTTAGGTCAATCTAAACATAGTGAAGACTCATGCTGTAAGAAAAAACATGAAAATATCAAAGAATATGTAAACACTTGAAGCTATATGTAGTGTTCATCAATTGGGAGACTCAACGAGTACATTAATTATCCCTACATTGATAAACAGGTTTAACACATTTTATATTAAAATCTCACCAACATTTTGCTTTTGTGGCTATAGACAAGACTCTACAAGTGTATGTGGAATGGTAAAGAAAGCTAAATAGTGACAACAATTTTGAAAAAAGTGAGAAATAACTTTCAGAAAATAGTTTTAAATGTGATACTAATAACAGTGGTATTGACATTGATATTGAATATCAATATAGATGAATGTACAGATGATAGTACCTAGAAATACTGAACTTAAATATATTCAACTGAATTTGTCAAAGGTGCAAAAGAATTTGCCAAAGGTACAAAAGATAGCAAAAAAAGCTATCCTATAGGCAAAATACCCAACCTAAACCTTATATAAAAATTAAATTGGATCATATATTTAAATGTAAAATATAAAAACATACATTTCTAGAGGAAATGAAAAAATGTTTGGGATGTAGGGTTGATAATCTTAGCTATGATACCAAATGGATATTGATAAATTTGACTGCATCAAAACTAGAATTTTTTCCTTAGTGATAGACCCTGTTCAAGGATGAAAAGACAAATTACAGACTCAGAAAATATTTCTAAATCAGATAATTGACAAAATTTATATGTACAGTAAAGAACTTAACATTCAACATTAAAAGACTTTGATGTATCAAGAGTATGAAAGATCATGCACAGAACAGGAAAAAATGTTAGCAAAACTTTATGTATTATATAATATATAGGATATAAAGTTATATAAAGAACTTCTGCAATTCAATAATAACACAATAATGCAGTTAAAAACTGTACAAAGAACTTGAGCTGATAGGGCTCCAAAAAGATATACTAATGGCCAATAAGCTCATGAAATGATGGACAATGCCACTGTTCATTAGGGGGATGCAAGTCAAAACTACAATGAGGTTCCACTACATTCCAATTAGGATATTTATTTTAAAAAAAGGATATGGAGAAATTGTGTGTTTCTGATAGGAGTACAAAATGTTATAACTATTGTGAGAAAACATTTTGGTGGTTCCTTGAAAAGCAGATTTACCATATGATCTAAGTCAGCAATTTCACATCTAGGAATATACTCCAAAGAATTGAAAGCTGGGTCTCAAGCAGGTTTCTTGTACAGTGATGTTTCCAGCATTTTTTGCAATATCCAAAAGGTAGAAACAACACAAATATGTTGATCCATGGGTGACTGGATGAATAAAATGATCATCAATAGATGAACGAGTATACTATATATCTAATATATGTGCATATATGTGCATACACATTCCCATACACCCACATCTACCCTTCACCTCCAGTACATACACGTAAAACATGTTTTATTATTTATTTTTAAAATTTTGTATATATATTTATATATATGTTACCTTATTGTGTACCCCAGGGTTTTCCCATTTCCCTAACACCTATTAACCATCCTACTCTTTTGTGTCCTCCGCCTCCCCCACCTTCTTCCCCCTCCTCCTCTCTCATTGCGTTATTCAGCTCCATTGATTGATTCTAATTTTTCTTATTTGTTTGTTTGTTTTTTCCTATATCCTTCATATAAGTAAGACCATCCTGTATTTCTCTCTTTTTTTGGGACGGGGCTTATTTCTGGTAATATGAGTCCTTCTAGCTCCATCCATGTTGCTGCAAATGACATATGTTTGTCTTTGATTGATGCGTAGTATTCCATCGTGTACATGTACCACATTTTTTTCAACCATTCATCGGTTTTGGGGCATTTGGGTTGTTTTCATATCTTGGCAATTGTAAACAGCTGCACTAAACATGTACTTACAGGTGTCCTTTTTAATTAGTGTTTCACATGAAACACATTTTAAACATTCCCAAAGAATCTAACTTCTGGAACTAAAAAATTCAGCAAGGTCTCAGGATGCAGAACACTAGACAAAAATTAATTGTACTTTTATATACTGGATTTTTATTCACTTGACCTAGAACTTTTCTCCTGAATCATGCTGAATCAGATCCAGTATGATTTTAACAGAATTCCTATGGATTTTACTTTAGGAACCCACAACCCAACACTATGGTTCTATGCAATTCAGGCTCTTCTGATTGCTGCTTTGATCTGCTAGCCATTGTGGTAACCTCACCCACCCTATTTTCCACAGTTGAAGGCTGTCACTTGATCTGTTAATCCAACTATTAGCATTTCATTGAGGTTTTCCATTTCAGTGATGGCAATTTTGCTCTAAGGTCTGACCTATAGAGCAGGGTGTTCACTGAGATCTTCAAAGAAGTTGGGACTCTCACAAATGCATTTCTCACAGTTGCTGTAAACTCTTAAATGACAAATCCATTCTAGTATTCTAATCTCCTTAAGCATTTGAATATCTTCCGCTACATTAAACCAAAGCAGGCTTCACATTTCTAATTTGCTTGATGTGCGGTGGTTGAGATCACTAAGGGAATTAATGTCGAAAAGAGAGGAATAGTTCTAACCTGGTCACTGCCACATTAAGATATTTGAAAGACCAGGAAGAAAGTAAAAAAAGAGACTGTGAAAAAGCTACTAGTGTGATAGAAAGACAAATAAAAATGTATCTTGGAAGTCATGTGAAGATAACAGATGCATCACATTTTGCTAAGTGATCTAAGAAGAGGAGGATTGAGAACTGACTGCTGAATATAACAACATAAGAGAGTTTGAATGGAGTGGTATTAAAGCCTGGTAGTAGCCTCAAGAGAAAATGCAAAAGAAATTGGTCACCACAGTAGAAGTGATCCAGGCTAAAGAGAAGGAAAAAAAAACTAAAAGGATTAAGCAAAAATTTTTATTTTAAGGAAAGAGAAAAGGCATGTTTTTTGACCAGTGGGAAAAGAATCTATGAGGGTGATAATAAGAGAGAAGGAAGAGTTGCTAATTTTACTGGAGTGAATGGGAAAAGATTTAGTACATAAGTGGGGCATTTCCCATGAACAAATATACTCAGCAACAAGACAATTGCGACAAGCAGGTGAGTGAATGTGGTTGTGGAAATTTGCAGAAATTCTGGTTGCTTCTATTTTATCTGATTGTTAAAACACAATGCATGGTTATTTGAGAGTGAGAATGAGGGGAGATTTTTGAGGAGATGTTTGTGTGGTTATGTAGTAGTTGTTTAGGAAAATGAACAGACAGTATGATTCCTAAGCAGTGTTAAGAGCCCATTTGAAGTTAAAGATGATGAATATTGGTGAGACTAAGTGGTTTGTTTATTTTCTTCCTCCCTCCAGGTGTGTTTATATGCATAGACACAAACATGGGATAGGCAGACATTTGGACAAAATCAGTCCGATGTAGTCAAGTACAAGGTGATGAGAGAGGGGCAGGAGAGTTAACTGTATGCAAAGTTTTGATTCACCATGTAATTTAAACTGGAGAAGGTTAGAAATTAAGCTATTTGGAGTTAGAGACAATAAAAAGATGTTAGAATTGATGAATTGTAGGCTCTTATGAGGTCAGAGGGTGGCTGGAGTTCTTTAGATTCTAACTGGAAGTAAGTGAGCTGGACAGGGAAGAGATAGGTGGTGAATGCCCCTAATTGAAATAATTGAGAGGCTCTAATTACTAGGAATGACAAGGGATAGGCATGGCTGTATAAATCAGCAACTAGAATAGGGTAGGAGATAAATTGCTAGAGGAGAGGAGGGCCACTGTGGGTCCTTCTCTTTTACTCTTTAGAGAACCACACTGAATGTGTGTGTGGCCTGCTGGTCTTTCCTGGGCTTCCTGAGCTGTGCCAGCAAGGGACCAAGAGAGCCCCCAGTTGGATCTGAATTGGGTCTAATGGTTAATCTGGGAAGCCCAGGCTACTACTGGATAGTCCTACTTGATCCTGGGGGCCTGGGTTGATGTGGGGCCCCTGGTCAACCATGGGAGCTCCTGGCTGGGCCAGCTCCACCAGGCTATTTAACCATGGGATCCCCACACCGTTCAGTATGGTGTGGATAAGTAGGCCCTGGAGCCCATGTCCTATCCCCTGGGGGCCCACTGTCCAACCTGAGGAGTCTCTGGCTGGGACCAGTTGGGGCCTGCTGGTGGATACAGAACCCTAATTCTTATAAGACCTTGAACAGTCCTCATTCTGATCCCATTTCTTTTCTCTGTCCCACACTTACAGTCTTTACACTGTTTCCTCTAAGATTTCAGTCATGAGCAAACTCACGTCTGAATATACCCTTTATTCCTTACTTTAAAACCTACTCAGCCCTGCAGTCCTCTCTGGTTCAGTGGGGGCCTGCTGGACCAACAAGGGAGACCCGGCTAGGTCTGGATGTAGCAACTGAGTGGCAGTGTGTTGGATGGATAGTCAAGTGGACACTGCCATATGTGTGAATGACAGGAGAGGGGTTGGAGGGCATGCCAGGGAATTAACATCTTCAAGGATCAGGATGGGGGGATCTTGGCTTGGGGGTTGCTCAAGTGTAGTCTCAGGGGTGGGTGGGTGGGATTTAGGGCTGTAGTTCAATGTCATGAAATGTGGATACGTTTTTGGAGGTGGGAGGAAGAATAGCCTGGAAGGAGAAACAAGGAGCAGGGATGTCAGCTTCTCCACCTCCAGAGTTTGGGAGTCTCAGCTGCAAAAGAGAGGGCTGCAGGGCTGAGCAAGTTTTAAAGCAAGGAGTAAAAGGAATCTTCAGAGAAGGTGATTTTGCTCATGACTGAGTTTTAGAGGACACAGTACAAAGACTGCAAGTGTGTGGCAGAAAAAAAATGGGATCAGGCCAGCCATGGTGGCGCATAACTGTAAGCAGCAGCCTAGGAGGCCATGGCCGGGGCCAGGAATCACAGTTCAAGTCCTGCTGAGGGCATGTATTGAGACCTGGTCCCTTAAAAAATAACTGGGCGTGGTGGCATGCACCTGTAATCCCAGCTACCTGGGAAGCTGAGGCTGGGGATTGCTTGAGTCTGTGGTGCCCCGGGCAACATGAGCCTGTGGTTCCACAGGCAAAGGTAGTGAGACCTAGTCTAAAAAAAAAAAAAAAAGAAAAAGAAATGGAATCGGAACAAGGATTGCTCAGTCTTATAAGAATTAGGGTCGTAAAGATGAGAGCTGAATATGGCTTCTTGAGGCAACTAAAATCAACAGGTGTTAAGGGCCTAATGAGAGTAATCTTGATGAAAGTCTTTGATAAGAAACTGAAAGTGGGTAAAAAGAGACTTTCTGACTTTATTTAACTGTTTAGCCCTATCCGCCTGCTTCTCTCTCCAAAGCAGGCTACAAACAGTACTTAACTGCAATTACCTTTAACCTTAACTGGATACTCTTATTGCCTGCTACTCTCTACAAAGCAGGCTACACACTCTTCATTAGCATTTTCACTGATCACCTTTACCATTGATATGCAAAAGCCAGCCAACTGCTCT
>PVHY01006708.1:0-72454 GCA_004024945.1 Uropsilus gracilis
AGCCACAATCACCTGCTCTCAGAACACCCGCCCTCTCCCAGGGCTCCTTCTTCCCATGCCCTTGTGCAAGCTGGTGACCTGTGTCCATCTCCGCTGCTCTTGCTCCTCTTGGATCTCAGTCACACTGCAAGGCCTGCCTGTTCTACCCCCTTCCCACAAAACTATCGAATTACGTCTATGGTGGTGCCTCAGCTGGGTTAGTGTAACATTCTCCCAAATGTCAGTTTTCTTGGGATGGCAACTCCATGCCCTTGTTCCCCTGACTCAGGAAGCATTCTGTGGTGCCTTGGGTCACAGGGGGTGTGTTTGATTTCTTGCTTTATGTCTCCAACTTAGAAGACCCTGTATGATGAGAGCCCACCTAGTCCCCTTGCTCCCCCCACTGGCAGTAACCCTGCAAGCTTGGGGTCATGAGCTTAGAGTTTTGCTCACCATCAACCCCCAGGACCCAGCACAGTGAGCTGCAAAGAAGGTGCTCAGTCAATACCCCTAAATACTAATGTTACTCAGTTTTCAGACCTTTTGATATTGAAGCGATAAAACAAGTAGAAATTATAAACACATTAAATTGCATAATGACAAAGTCTAGAATTCCAAGTTGTGGGCTAAATTTCTGACTGTATTTCCTATTGAAACTCTTGACAAGACATGAAATTTTCTCACTGTAATAGAATGATATATCTCTCATCATTACTGAGTACCTGAAAAAATGACAATGATACCTTAAATTTGTCGTTTCTAAGCAGTCAGAAGCATCTCTTCTGAATTATTTTTTTTGTTCAGCATCTCTTTGGAATAGACTGCTTTCCATCTTTCCTTCTAGAAGGTGCTGAAAATGGACAGAGCTTCTCATTCAATGTCAGAATTCAGTCCTGACTTAATAGCAGATCAGGAAGATTGGTGAAGTTGACTCAAGACTCCGGGAAAGTGGTCATGTAGGGTCATTTTATTCTCCTGTACATCCAATTGCTGAAGAATTTCAAATATTAGGGGGGTGGAAATGGACACAGTTTCAGCATTTTAGCTTACTCCTGGACTCTTTCTCCATGTTTTTTGGGAGACACATTTTTTTCCACACCCACTCAAACCATCTGTGTACCAGGCAAGTGTTCAGAGATGTAAAAGCAACTGAAATATGTCCGTTCCATTTATTCAGAAAGGACTATGACTAATGATACTGTGGGGGGAGATGGCATAGTTAATGAAAACGTGTGTTCTGTGTGCACACAGCTAGGGGTGTCTGGTGGTTGTGCCACATGGAGGATGCCTGCCAGGTCAGCATTCAGGACCTGTGCTTTCCAAGCAGCCCTCCAAGGACTCCCATGGGAGGGTTCTCCTTTCATGGCCTGGGGGGTCTCTGGTGACCCCAGGACCACCACCACCACCCTCTGATAACCTTTTTAAACTTGGTGCAAATTTCACATTCTACCCTATGGCCACTTTATATGGAAACGCTTCCATTACTGCTATCAATAACAGTGACTCTCAAAGGAGATGCATATTCATAGTTATTGCTTTTATCTTATTATTAATTATTTTTTAATATTTGTTTATGCAAGGGCATGAAGAAGTGGAACCCTCTATTTCTGAATCATGAGCAGTGTTGCAAACCAGTGTTACCTGCCACTGGCTTGTACCCTTCCTATCACCCCGATATGGAAAGCTAGAACCCTGGGATTTTTTTGATTTTTTTGCCCTGGGTCATGGGATCCCGTTAGAATTTAAGAGCCTTCCTATACCTGTCTCCTCTCAAGGTGTCTGTGTACAACTCCTGAAGGCCTTTTGCCACGGTCACTAATGGAATCTGTAAAAGGTAGTTTGAGCATCTGAGTGGTAGCATTTCCACTGTTGGGGTAATTGAGAGATATAAAATCAGCTTCCTCAAAGAGAGATTTCCTGCGTGAGGAAACAGATCTGTTGGAGGTGAGAATGACCTGCCACTTCCCTCATTGGAGCTGGTTAAGAGTGGAAACTGAACAGAATTTGTAGAACTTCATGCCTTTTTGTGAGCGTTCAAAAACGATGAGACAGCAAGCTAGCCATGGTCAGATATGCAAGCAAGAAGTGACCTATTTATACATTCAGATTTCAGAATATTCCTAAGCCCAACCATGTGTGCTGTTAAGAGGTTTTTAATTTTAACTCACTTTTGTTAGATAATCCTGTCTCAAGTGACATTTTGATTTATCGCCACTAATCAAGATTCTGATGCCTCATGGACTCCTTGTTTGTATCTGTTTTTGTTCTTTGTTACATAAATATGAGCTTTATATATAAAATTCTGACTGTGTAATATAGGGCTAATGAGTCACAGATGGAAAGATGCTGGCACATCATCATCTAATAACATTTTAAACTCATATTCCATAGTAAAACAAAAGCAAATTGTACACATCTGTTTTCCAACTTGTAGCATTTCGGAATTTGTGCAGTATGATGTTTAAAGAACTTTTACTTGGGGAGAAGGAAAAGAGGATACAGGTCATCCCCAGGCACTTAATAGCCTTATCGGAAGGGATTTGGCAAAAGGGATAAGATTTCCTTTCCTTGGCTTCCTGAGAAGCCCTAGCTCCAAAGAATAAGAATCAGAGGCATGGGGGCTGAAGAGGTATCTTCAGACTACCAACATCATTTTATTGGCTCTCTTAAAAAGAAAAATATATAAGGGGAAAATAAGGGAGAAAATATACCAAAACTAATGCGATTTAAAAAAACTAGAAACTTTCTGGTTTTGTTTTTTCTAAAAATATCCTGCAAATAGATTTGGGAGAAAGGGAAGTGGGAGCAAGCCTGCAGACACGTGAACCATGTCTCACTGTGGTGGCTGTTCCGTTTATCTGTATGGTGAGCATGTTCTGTGTGGGGAAAGAGTCTGGACTGAAAGACTTCACTATCCCATGTGGTTGGGAAAGACATAGAACAAAGGCAACATTTCTCCCCCAGACCTCCCCAGCTGATAACGCCTGTGAGAATGGGGGGGGGGGATTATTATTTTAGTAGTATTCTTTGCTTACATCATTGTTAGTTTTTGGACAGCATTTGGTTTCTCCCCACAGGTGTTGTTCCCATAGTTTGAGGATGAATTGGTGCATGTTTTGTCCTCAGAGCACCTCTCGCCCATGTTCCCTGATGAAAGAATCCCAAACCACTTTTCTCTTTTAAGAGGCTGGGTGACTACTGAGTTCTCTTGGAAAAGTGACAGGACAGGTGATTTTTGCAAGCATGGCTGTTAAGCCCCTGACACAAAGCACCCAGTTCCTAGAGACAGCTCTCTACCCACCACCCCTGCAGGAATTCCTGAAGCTGAGGAGACCTGAACCTCATGTGTGACTGAAGAAGTGTTGCCATGTGGGTGTTGCGATCACATTTTGTGGGTGTCCTGTGTGTATTCCCTGTCCACTGTCATCCAGAAAGGACTTCGTACACCTGTGGTGCATCCTAACTCGCAAATATTCCACCCACAGAGGGAAACAAGACTGTTGTTCCCATGACCGGTGGGTGGCTTGTGCAGTCACCCCACCTTGTGTGAGGTTTCAGGCATGTAAAGAGTAGGCATTGGACACCCCCAGACAGCCTCCTGGAGCAGCGACTATAGTGAGCGGTCGCCCCAGCCACCCCTCTTAGGAACAGGGGCTCGTGTGTGTTGTTCATGGTGTGTGACCCTCGACCAGACCTAGCGCAAGGCAGGATGACAGCAGGCACGTGCACGCTGTCTGTCCACCAGTGCCATGTCCGTGTGACGTTCTGTGTTGTGTTGTTTTGGTGCTGTGTCACGTCCTCAGGGTCTGCCAGGCTTCCCCACAGTTGCCGCTCTGCACAGTAATCAGATCCTCACCGTCAAGGTTTGTGGTTGGCACCCATGCCTGCTGTCAGCACCCACAACCAGCATAAGGATGAGCAAGAGCTGCCGAATGGGCTGCCGAAGCCTATGCTCCCCCATCACGTTTCAGGGTCCCTGGGGCCTCCCAGACCTCAGTGAGGTCGAAGAGAGATCAAGAAGGATCTTGAGTTTGTAAGAGAGGAGGATACTGGAGTTGGGTTGGGCGGGGGGGAGAACTCAGAGAGGAGACAGACTCCCCAGGTCCTTGCCCTGCCTTCACGACGGCTCCATTCATGGGCATTGCCATTCTTGGGGAGAGGGGGGGGTCCCTGCTGGTCCACGAGTTCACCTGAGGACCCTGAGCTTCGGCCACCCATAATGGCAGCTGCGTTCATGCCTCTCTATGCTGGTTGACAAGTCTGACGGAAACTGAACTGGTCCTTTGTCTCTGGACTTTGGGCCCAGGGCACAGACGCAGCTGACACGGGCTCGCCTGCTGCGTGTGGATACCTGGGTTATTAAAGCAGCTCCCCCCCCACACACACACCCACACCCTCGCCATGTCACAGTGACGGGAGACAAAAAGATGCATCTCTGCCCACCCACCCGGGGCAGAATTCCGCTTCTTCCTCCAGACAGAGCCGCCCGCGGGCCCGAGGTCAGGCACAGGACCAGTTCTGTTCTGCTCAGTGGTCATATAACCCTAATGTGTATCTTTATTTCTTTCTTGGGCCCTTCTGATGTCTCTTCTCCAACTCTCTCACCTCTGAACTTCAACCTTTGACCTCACCTGACTGATCAGATGGTGTTTCCTAAAATCAATCATGGCTTTCTCTCTGCTGATCAGCAGCTCATTAAACGCCGCCTGATTAAGGTAGTGCTCCTCCTGCTCGGCTCTTCCTCCTTAGCTCTGTGGATGCTCTGCACCCTGTCGCCTACCCATTGCCCCATTGTTCCCTGAGCAGGGGGTGGGGGGCTCAGGGGGAGGGAGGTTGGGGGGATGGGGAGGAGGGGGAGGCTGACTGCGGATGGGGACAGGGGGTGAGTGGGGGGGGTGGAGGGGAAGCCAACCTGGCTTTTTCCCTGCATTATCAAGGAACTTAAATTGTCTCCAGGAGTAGTGCAGTTCCTCAGCTCTCTGATTTATCAATTATTCTCCAGCCGACCAGAGTCCTGTGTGCCTAGCTCGGTCAGTTATATAATCATGTAGGTTCGGAAAAGCACATTTGCCCAAAGACAAATGCAGCCTTGCTCTGAAACAAGGAGACCATCACCTGCCCTGCCCGGGAGTCCAGGCTCTGCCTGAGCTGTAACTTTGCTGAGGTTCTGAGAGCTGAGCCCTGGCCCCTAAGCCGCTTTGATTTTACCAGCATCCCCTCGGCCAGCATGAATATTTATTTGCTCCCTGCTGGCAGGCAAATTGCCTGTGGCTTCACGTTTCTGGCTGTCTTGGTTCTTTTGCACTGTAAATGTGGATTAGATAATGCAAGTCCCCAGGGCGGGAAGAAGAACTGGGTCTCTGTCCTACATGCTCACTGTTGGGTGTTCCCTTCTGCTTGCAGGGTGACCAAGGACAGGCTGGGCCTCCAGGCCCCCCTGGGCCCCCAGGCCCCAGAGGGCCTCCTGGAGACACAGGGAAGGATGGCCCCCGTGGAATGCCAGGCGTGCCCGTGAGTTGCCCTTTGGATCGGTTGTTCTCACAGATTCTGTCTCATTCTGAGGACTGAGGGTGTGCTGTGGGGCCGTGGGCCTGGAGGGTTGAGGGTCAAGGGAGGGGGGTCAGTGGAGGAAAATGGGGCCATGGGAAGGCTCCCAAGAAAAGAGCACTGCCAGTGGGATGCTGCTGTTCCCCTCAATCTGAGGGCACCCCGGGAACCTGGATCCCTGGAGGCGGTGACTACCCTGGTTTTCAGGGGCGCCTGGAGAGTCTCTGACCATCCAGATCTGCTGCTCCCAGGCCCTGCCCTGCTCAGAGGACACAGGGCCTTGGCTTCAGGTGACTTAACTTGGAGAACGAGGCAGGAGATTAATGACCTTTTCCGAAGGCTCCGTAGCAGAAGTCCCGTACTGCTCACGGAAGGCGCAGGAGATAAATCTGTCTTATGCTGAATCCCTTGGAAATAAGCACAGTACCCAAAGAGCCAACAAAATCACTAACAAAACAGTAAAAGTAATGATTAAATCACCAGTGAGTATAGTTTGAATAACATTTGTTCTTTGCAGGTGAAGCTAATTAATGGAGATGATCTAAAATTGGCCTCCATACTTAGAGCTCAACTCAGCTATTGAGTCTTTAGTTACTAAGACTGGTCAGGTGTCAATATATAGTGGCACAGGTACTAGAAAAACACTTGGCTTGGTAGAGGTAACTCAGCAACGTAAGGAAACATGGAAAAAAGGTCAAAGCAATTTATCTTCTTCCATATATGTAAAGGGAAAAATTCATATGGAAAATTTTCCAGTGTTTTTAATCTTATGATTTTAGGACTTGAAATTCAGTTTTATTGTGGAATTAAATTATCTATAGTATTTTTTAGCTTCAATTATTTTCATAATACCAAAGTCAAAAAAGTATTCCTCTATCTAGTCTTGAAAACTATATTGGACCTTCATGCACCCCAGTGGATGTTGTGAAAAAGAAAAAGAGGATTGAAATGTTTTTTTAATGTTTATAGCATTAATAAAATAATCACTGTTCCTCTTTTTAAGGGTGAACCGGGAAAACCAGGAGAACAAGGCTTGATGGTAAGTATCTTAATTTATCTTTTTCTATACTAAAAATAATGGGAGGCCAACATTTTCCAAGCTGGGATCGAAATGATGTGTGACGAGTATCTGTGCTCTGCACTCTAACAAAGAATGAAAATAAGTAAAAGCAGAAAAGCAAGATGGCACGAGACACCACACTCACAGGAATGACAAGGGAGACAAAGGTAATGCCGGGTCAGGAGACAGACGGGGCGAGGACGGTCCCAGGAGATAGATGCTCCAGCAGCTCTGCCGTGAGGTAGATCAAATCCCAGGACAGCCAGCTTTGCCGCAATAGGAATCAGGAGCGCAAAGGAACAAGCTGATGGACCGGCCAGCACTGAGAGCCTCCTTGGGGGTCCCAGGGGTGTCTCCTCCAGTGGCGGGGCTCCACTCAGACACAGGGGGCCCCCGTGGCCCTGACGTGGGGATATGGGGCCCGTTCACTGGTGAGTTGCTTTACCTTGGCCAGTGAGGGAGAAATTGGGGCAGCTTGTCGAGCCCTGGGGATTAGCTTCCTTCAAGCCACCTCTCCCTGCCCCTTCCTCCCTGTCTGCAGAGCATCTCTCAACCTGTTGTATGATAAGAGCCATGCCAGGGACCCAGGGAGACACGCTAGCGACCCACATTGCTGAGGAGAGCTACACCCACCCCCTTGTCCTGGACACCGTGGCCAGGACTGCTGAGCTGTCCTTGCTCCACAGCATGTTCTGTGCAAGTGGTCACTGTTGTTAAAAACAAGAAGAAGAACAACAACAGTAATAATAATAATTAGCCAGGTCCTAGTGGACATGGCAGCGGGTCAGGAATGGAAACAAAGGTGTGGATGAAGTGATGCTATGGCATCTCCCTGAAGAAACCCTTTCAACAGCCTTCTTGGGAGAACCACCAAGCCAGCTGACTTTGACCATCACAGAAAGTGCCCTACCCCGAATCTGACCCACCACCCTGAAATTCCACTGTCCTGACCAATAACAGCAAGTTGGATGCTTGGTACAGACAGGCAGGGAGGAGAGGTGCTGTAGGGTACTCTTGAAAAAAAAAAAAAAAAGAAAGACCATATGCCAAAGTGAAGCAAAACATGTGTTGTCAGTGGTAACTTTGCATAAAAGTGTGTCGAGAGCACCCGGGTTGTGGGTCACCAGGTATAGGATTCTTGGGAAACTACAACATCGCCTTTGAAATTGCTTTCAGCAATTGAAAGCATGTGTAACGTTTCTCCTAGACAATGGCTGACATGTTTGCCTCCCCCTGCATTCTTCTGGGGAAAGCTCCTTGGGCACCACAGGAGGCCTCCTTTTTCTCCCCCGTGTTCACACCAGATTTCTGTCCTTGCCAGTGACTCTCTACACTGATGTCCAAGGCATCGTCTTAATAGTCTAAAGTTCTGAGAAAAGAGGGACAAGTGTTTACAGAATTATAATCTTCCCTCCCTCAGCTTCTTTCCAGAATATGCTGTGCAAATAACTTAATCCCATTTCCCTCCAGCTCCTAGCTTGATATTAAATCGAAACATCCTAGTTTCTTGCCAGTGAATGATGCCATTGTATCAGTGAACTCTTGGACCTCCACTCCATACAATCACTTTTTAGGTGATGGTGATCCTGGATATTTATTCCACACACCTTTCCTTCTCCCTTGGAATGCTCCCTATTTAGTTCGGTCTCACTGTGAACACAGCTAAGCATCAATGCTCAATTGGGATCACGGGTATCCAAAGGATGTGTGTATGTAATGAACTTCCATGGTGCATCTACTGTTTCTAAAGATGCACCTTTCAGTGAAAGAATACATTTAGTATAAAGTAGACTCACATGAGCATCTCTGTTGGTGAGGAAAGAACAGAGGGACGAGCCCACAAGCCAGATCAGAGAGCAGAGTGTTAGCATCTCTGAGAAGCCAGCGTCCTCTCTCCCCAGGGTTGACCACCACCCTGACTTCTGCCATCATAGATTCACATCGCCTGCATTTGAATGTTATATTAATAGAATCGTGCCATATGTACACTTTCATGTCTGGCTTCTTTCATTCAGCATTACGTTTGTGAGGTCATCCACTCCTGTTTTAATAGCCTTCACAGCTGGTTAAAGAAAAAAAGTTGGGAGGAAGAACCTTACTTCCTTGACTGTCCCGTTAAAACGACATCTCTGAAATAGAAATAAATGAATGAATGGCCTGTCTGACCTTGGGCAAGTCACTTAACCTCTCAATTTCTCATCTGTAAAGAAAGGAGAATGATACCTTCTCTGCCTCCCTTATAAGGTTGCCAAAGACAAATGCAATAAATTAGCGGTCAGCACTTTAAAATACGGAACGAAGAACTCTATGAGTATGTTATTATTATTATCACTCAATTGTTCCCTCAAGAGCAGATTACAGGTGAGCGTGGATTTATATAACAGATGTATTCCTGTAAAGTGCTGTATGAATCAGATTTTCATAAATCAACATATCTTAAATGTACTGGAGAGTTGTGCTATTTAAAGCAATCTTATTTAGAAAAATCTTTTGGTAAAGCAATAGAGTACCCTAATTCCTCTTCCCAGCAAGCTGAATCTTTATAGCTTATATTTGCTTAAACTCTTTCTGTGATTAAAAAACTGCCATTTTTAAAAACCACAATTTATGTTTGTTAACTTAAAATGGCAGTGTGCTTTTCAGCCTGTCTCAAAGAGGAAAAAAAAGGATACTGGAAATATTATAATTGCAGTTTTCATGAGGAGAAAATCATCCTGAGAAAATTTTTTTGTTTACTTAAAATATGACGTGTGTGTCTATCTTACGTCAAAGTCTAGTAGAGAGAAAAGCACCTTGTCCCAGGGACTCTGTCTCACAGCTACCTAGTAGGGTATGACTGTGGCTGGGGATCCTTTGTCTCTGAAGATGGGGAGAAGTGAGTGGAATGACAGTGAGAAGAAAGGCACTCTGAACCACAGAGCTTTCCAGACATGAGAAGTGTGACTGTTGGTGCCCTCACTGGGCATCTTGAGGGGCCCTCCTGGGAGATGTGCAGAAGGGTAAGACTATCGATGCTAAGCATTACCAACACTGAAGTTGTGATTGAAGCACTCCTTTGGCGCTATCATCGTCCTCATGGCAATTTTGGCCTGCCCTTATGTACCTTTTCTCATTCTCCATTTTTCACCACACCCCCTTCTCCCACAGTGAAACAAAGGACAGGCAATCAGCACCCCTGCTCCACTCTTCCACCACATGCAAAAGCTGCTACACTGGTTGGCTTGTGCCGCGGGTGTTGGCTTTCGTGAGGGGTGTTGAGGGGTGCTGGAGAATTTAAAACATTTTTAAATGTTTCTGATAACAAAACAAAGACACTAGAAGCCATCTGAAATTAGCTCTCACAAAATCTTGTATGCATGTGTCAGGTGGGGGTGTGTTTCATAATCCAGGATATATATTTTAGATTGCAAAAGTAATCATCTGAAGATTAGCAACAATGCTGATAAAATAAAAAGGGCCCACACCTCAAGTGGCTCCACATGTACTTAATCCTCCTTGTGCATCGACTCTGCAAACATGACCTTTGGGCTTTTCGGGAAAAACGTGATTTTAAAAGACAGATCTTGAGCTTCAGTAAATTGGACTCTGTCACAGGGAAGAGCTACTTAGCCCATAGAATAGACCCCAGGATCAAACCTAGGGTTGGCCCAGATGGAAGTGCTGAGCCTGGCACGAGTGGGCTTTACATTTCAGTTCTTCTCAAGTTGAATTTGTTGTTAAAATAGTATTTATGGAGGTATCTTTCCTTTTGATATTCTTACTGCTTCTTTCTTTGACAAAGTAGTGAAAGTTCCTAAAAGCATAAAAGACAGATGACATACATATGTCGACATATACCTATATATATATATATAAAAAATGTGTTGTGTATATATACACATATACACATACACATATGTGTGTATGTATATATATATATATATATATATATATATAGAGAGAGAGAGAGAGAGAGAGAGAGAGAGAGAATGTATCAACTATCCCATTTTCCTGAAAATTATTTTTTGGTCCCAAGTGTCTTCATCCTGCATACCAGGAGTAGGATTAGGCAGGATAAAATCAGACTTACTACAAAACCACTTTTTCTGCTGATTCTTGTTACATTCATGTGTGTTATGGAGCATTTAGAGTATCTGTGTAGCCATGAATATGTATGACCTGTGCTAATGCATAGGCAAAATAACTACTGATTTCATAAAGGTAGTGAGAGAGTGATTGTAATAATTTCTAGTCACGCTATGTGACCCTTTTAACTGTACTTTTTAAAGTAAAGATTTTGAAGAGATTTTAGAAATCATCTAGCTTATCACTTCACAGATAAAAATGTCAGCATGAACAAGTTCATTTAAATCAAATAATTTTTAAAATCCATTTCCAAACATTTGCCCTGTGCATATTGGAAATGGTTGGTGGCTACCTACTGGGTTGAGCAATATAGACCCTTTCCATCATTCTGGAATTCTGTGAGACAATGCTAGTTTAAATAGAAAACAGATTTAAATAGTAGATGAGTGTATATTATAGTTCTAAATTTACATCCTGCTGATCATGGGATATTTAGATTCTAGCAGCTAGTGTTTCTGAGCATTGTTGATTTAAAGTAGGAAAATAGAGAAAACACACTTGGCTCAATTGAAATATTTTTTTTTGTGAATGTGGTGTAGGGTGATAGGCCTTTGTGAACCATAAATTTGCTTCCTTTATGGTACACTAGGGAAGTATGCTTAATCACAGAGGGCAGAGGAAGCCTGTTAATTTTTCTTTCTTTCCGGGTCATTTCCATGTAGGGTTCAGCAACAAGAAACAATTTATTAAATATTTAGAAGGGATGCGGTGAGGTCATTTCAACCCTGGATATCTGGGAGAGGTGATAGAGTCTCTGTTCGGGGACCTAATCAGAACATAGATTCTCATATACCTAGTTCTGTCTTTAATCTGCTGCTGGTCGTTAATGCTCAATATTTAGTCCTGGGTCCTGGTTTTGTCAAGTGGTGAGAAAAATGTATTACTTCTTTAATTTCCTGAGTTTTAAGAGACCTCTGTTAAAGAGGTCACTGCTTCGTGATGTTGAGAAATATCAATAAACGAATCATCCTGGTTTAATGTTTTCTCCAAAAAGTCAGCCCATGTGATAGAGACTTTAAAAGAGTTTATTCTTTAAAAAGAATTAACCGTTCTGTTTTAAACTGTTTTCTTCAAATATCCATGAATGCATGCCATCTTATTAGTAGACTCTAAAAGGAACTGTGTTAGGGAAACTTCTTGAAATAATAGGAATTATACAGTGCTATTACTGAAGTAAAAATCCCAAGTGCTTAAACAAAAATAATTGTCTCAAAACTGGGAATTTTTTTCCAGTGATAATGATATGACAGTTTGTGTTACAAAATAATAGAGTCAATCTTGTCACTGGCATTTAATAAGTTCTACATTCATTAGCACACTGTTTTAACGTCATACAAAATCATTCATTTGGTAGGTAATGACCTAGATGCCCAGGATGTAAAATATATGCTAGAAGAATTTGCTTCTAGTGAAGCTGATCTTTCAAATACATAAATATATTACAATACAGTCAGTTAGGAGGACGTGGAGAAAAAGCGAGTCTCAGACAGTTGGTGGGAGCATAGCCTGGTCTGGGGCAAAGCAGTATGGCAGCTTTGAAAAACATCAAAAAATAGATGTCCCATATGAACCAGCAATCATAGGTGCCCATCTGAGGAGTGCAAAGGCACTAACTTGAAGGGATACGTGTACTCATATATTCATGGTTGCAATACTAATTACAGTAGCCAAGTTAGGGGAACAACCCAAGTGACTACCAGCAGATGCATGAATAAAGATGTGGTAGTTGTACAGATTGGAATACTACCCAACCATCAAAAAGACAGACTCTTATCATTTGCAGTGCCGTACATGGAACTGCAAGAACTTTTGCCAAGCAAAATAAGTCAGCAGGAGAAAAACAAGTAGAGTGGATGATTTCACTCGCCTGTAGGATACGAAGAAACTAAGCAATGTAAAAGACAAACCAAGAACTGAGCTGGCAGAGGAGAAGGATGGGGAATGGGTTCAAAGTAAGCAGGGCCATTAGACTGTGTGTGGTAGAGATTATGGGTGCCTCGTTGCTGAGCGTAGTAGGGCAGCAAACATTTGGAGAGGTGTGAGCCTATCCCAAATCATATGCATTTTTTAAGACAATGTTACCTCCATAAAGATAATTTAAGAGCAAGTTAAAATGCACTAGAGACGCACAGAGGAGGAAATAAGCTCCCTCTGGCCACAGTAAAGAAGACTCCTCCATGCTAGTGAGTAGGACTGGTGAGTTTCCACGATTAAGATCATCCTGTGAAGACTAACTGGGCTGCTTAGGAAAATGTACGCGATTAAGTGAGACTGAAGACTGAGACCACTGAAAGACTCAAGACTCTGAGACCTGACACTCCCACCCGGGAGCTGTCTGTTCTTCCCTTGTTTATGTTGTGTTCCTTCACACCCATTTCAGCGAAGCCAAGGCTTTTATCCCAAGACTTTCAACGCACCCTCTCGAATTCTAAACGTTCCTCAACAAGTTTTTCCTTTGACATTTCCACACACTGAAGCTATGAAATCTGAATCTTGTAAAATATCACTTGAATTATACTCCAGACATACATATAATAACGGCTGGAATGTATGTTTCTTGACCTTTGCTCATCAAACACTCAAGTAAAACATGGAATTTTATTGACGTGCATCTCAAATGAGTCCTTCCAAAGTCAGATGAATTTCCATTCTTTATTTCAGATTTCCATTTACTCTTTATATAACATAAAATAAATATAAATATAAATATAAACAATATATATAGACTCTTAGTTTTTATGTAACTCTCAGTTAATATATTTTCTGATCTTGTGATGCATCTGACCAGGTTAATAGCTTTCAAAAAGTTATAATTAAAGCCTGTTGCACCAAGCCTTTGAGAAAGTCTGATACTAACATTTTACAACTCCATAAGTTTGCTTATATGTGTTATCATTTTCCCTGTAGGATCAGACTTTTGAAGGTATTTTCCTCATCTTGCCTAACTTTTATTAAGCCATGAGGTAAAAAAAAAAATCTTAATTTGAAAGGGAAATAATTTTCAGTAGCTTAATGGTTTGGGGTTTTTCTCCTCCCCTTCACAGAGGGACCACCTCTTTTTTTGTTTCCCATGTTTTTTATGACAGAAGCTGGTTGTATATTCTTATATCCAGAAGTGACCAGCAGTTTCAAAACTTCAGCTTTCACTGCGAGCCTTTGGGGACAGAACAGGAACTGTGTCCATCCCCCCACACTCCCCTCTATCCCACTCACTCAGAACATCATTTCCTACTAGCAGGCAACCAGAACTTGCCTTAAAACACCTCCCACGAGGCACCCTAAAGCACATCATTTAGAAACTCTGCATCCTGTTTAAGTAATTAATACCTTGATCAAATCTGTGCTCACATCAGCGGTGTCAGAAAAACTTGTCGACTGTTTTCCATTCCAGCGTCTGTCCAGCAGCAGTCTCTTCTTAATTGATTTTTAGATATATATTTTACGAACTGGAAAGTGCAGATGATGCATAAATTTAGGTCACAGAAGCATCCAGTTCTTCGCTGCCTGCTTTGAAGACCCAGTTGGGTGGGTGGTTTCCCTTACTGTTTGCATACTGGCTCCCCAGAGTGTGAGGGAGCCGGCAGACCCACATCTGCTGCACCCTATGTTCCTGAGACCATCTCAGGACAGGTCCTGTGTCTTTGTTCTAGCACAGATGCCATGAGCTGAATCCCTTTACTCTTCTGTACTTACTAAGAGGCTTCTAGAATTGGCAGTGGTGGCAGAATCATGGTGTGAACACAAGAGTGAAAGAGCTCAGAGACAATATCGTCTAGCTTAAGAACAAGCTTGAATGGTTTTATGTACTCATTTATCCCTGCCCGTCAATCCTGTGGTCCTCCAGGTGAACACAGGGGCTTATAAGCATGGCTCATCCCACATGTGCCGTCCTACCCACATCCCATCTCCTACCACCCACCTGAGCCACCTGACTAGACACTCACCTCTTAGCCTTTATCCCCTCACCTGGAGCATTCTTCCCACTTCTGTAGGCCTGGCCGTCTGCCTGCTCTCTTTCACAGCTCTGTCCAAGAGTCACTGTCTGAGGAGTTCTCTGAACCCCTCTTTCATGCACTCCCTCTTCTCTCCAGGGCTGTCCTCCTGTTACTTTAGCACTTACTGCCTGACACAGTTTTATATTTTACTTGTTTATTGTCTTTCCCGCTTCCTGAGCATGTGGAGCCTGGGAGGCATGCATCTCTGTGTGTTTTGTTCATTGCTGTAATCCCAGCCTCTAGAACAATGACCATGAGTAGCAGGAAAGTATTAAGTGAATGAATGAGCTCAAAAGGATTCACTGAGCTATTATTACTCTGTGCCAGCTACTGCACGTGAAAAAAGACACTAGACAAAAACAGAAGCACCCACGATTACACTGCTGATGATGAATTCTAGGGAAGAAATGCTGTTGGGGTGTGCTGACGAACAGAAGAGGAGCTTGCACCAAGGTGGGGCTCTGGATTAGGAGATAGATGACAAGGTGGGGGCAAGAGTATGGGTCAAGGGAGAAGCCCGATACTGGAGCAGACAACAGGGTGGAGATACTGTGGTGTGAAACTTGACTTTCGGAGCCAACTACAATTATTGCAAAAGCTGAAGCTTTTCCTGAAAATCTGGGAGAGCTGCTCAAAGATGACTCTGCAGAAGAAGAATGTCCACCTAGCTGATAACAAGCTCATTGCAGGCACTGTGAGAAGAGAGAAGAGATGGGCGGAAACTGGAGTGGCTTTAGATGCTGCAAAGTTCTTAAGGTGAGGGAAGGAGCCTTGGCAAGAGCATCTTGATGCAGCTGGACAGAGGGCCCACCTGAGAGATGTTCTCAAGTAAGTGCCAGGTGGCCTGGAGCAGGTAGATAAAGGACACTCCATCCAGGGAACACACTCTCAATAAAGGCAGTCACCAAGGGGATGGTCATATTTCTTAAACTTCCTTGCTCACCATGTGCTCCGATATTTCACTTCAGCTTCAGACTTGGAATCTGGCAGGGGAGGAGGAAGGCAGGAAAGAACTTCGACGGACTCTGATGTCTTACCTGTTGGCTGTTCACTTAGCCTTCAGCCCAGGGCATTCTCTGAAGCATCATGAAGACTTTAATAGAAGTTCCTCCACATGTAGAATTCTCCACTGGCTTGTGGGATGTTTGTCTTTTGAGTCAAGTTATGTCCATTAGGCAAAACCATTCAACAGAAAGAGTACATATACTCTACCTCATGCCTCACCCGGAAAGTCAAACTACAGTTCATTGCTTCCTGGGTCAAATTTAACAGAAATACACCTAAAATATTGAGAATCTCTATGCTGCAGAATTCTTTAATCTTGTGACATAGACAAAGAAGTTATTTGAAAAATTAAAGAGGCCATTTTAATTCCATTTTTGTTAGGTGTGTACCAAGGTTATGCAAATATAAATTTGCCTGCCAACAAAATGTCTAAGGAAGGAGCAATTGTTTGATTAATAAGAGTGAATTAAAACTTTTGACTCTTTGGTTTGGACAACAATTTCGTTCAAACATATTTACGCCAAAGGGACAGCCATAATGGAGTTACTGTAGAGACCTTAGAACACCGGGATAATAGACTTTAATTTTAGGAATAATAGAGACACTAATTTGACCAGTAAATGATGAACTCATCCAAGCATTATACAAGCTGAAACTGTAAGTAAGTTTATTTAGATGCTGGGAATGGTTCTGTGACATTTGCTCATTGCTTTGTAAGTTTGTGTTTGTCCAAGAAACCATGAAATTACTCATATGTGGACAGTTGTAACCAACTGGTGGCAGTGTACCCTAATCTTAAAATCAACTTTTGAGCAGCAAAGGCTTCATCACAGCCTTATTTTTTTAAAAAAATCTGCTGGTGTTTTTGTTCTTGTTCTTCCCTCCCCTCCCTACCACCTTTCCCTCAGCTGAGCCCCTCTCTTCCTCCTCTCTTAATCACCACACCCTCACCGTGTTTAATGACGTTGACTGGTTTTCAAAGGTATTTGAAAGCTTAAATTTAATGAGCATAATGTCACAGATACATAGTGAGATTATTAAGGACATATTATTAAAGTTATTAAGGATACTCAAAACATACGCATCAAAGCACAAGAAGCATCTGAGCAAAAGAAGCACATACGTAAAATAAATACGGTCTGTGTGTCTATATTTACTCAAATGTATGTCTGTGCCTTATAGTCGCACTGTTTTATTCCTAGTCCCTCCCCAGCCCTCAAGTAATGAATGACACTCTCCTTGGCTTGCTACCAATGAGATCAAAGAAGTAGATACACATTTTTGGTAGCTGAGAATATGTCCTTGGCAACACGGTTATGAATAATCTACAAGACATGTATTCACAATTCAAAATGAATGTTGTATCTTAAAAGCTCCTTTTATTTTTGAAGTTCGTGCGACAACTAATTTCACAGGTTTCAGAGCTGTGAGTAGTCTTGCTTGATCTCTGGCTGAATACTGTCCTACAACAGAGGCCACATTAAAAAATACCAAATATGCTAGTCTCTACTTAAAATATTTGACTTAGAATTTGCTCATAATTGCACTGGCATACTCTCTTCTAGGCGCTTCATAGTGGAATGAAATATCCAATGTGAGTGAGCCACTTTAAGTGGCCTAGTTAAATATATAATGGGAAACAATCCTTTTTGAATTGAACATACACATTCTCAGTCTACACATTGAATTAATGTACTTTCTGTTCTATGGTTTCCTTTCCAACGTCAACATTTTAAGAAGTGAATTACTCTGGAGATACTTGGGAAAAAAGGGATCACAAGGAATGATCAAACCCAAGTCTTTCCTTCACTCTCAGGGCTCCTATCTCTGTGGCTTCCAAACTCTGCCTTCCCTTCGTGTTAACATGCATTTCCCAAACAGTTTACCCCAGTGAGGAAATGACTGCGTGTGTTTATGTATGTGTAGGAAGGAGAAGGACCCCGTGGGAGCAGGCGGATCTTAGACAGAGGCAGGGGTAATTGAATGGGAAGGGTCCCCTGGGGCGGAGGGGAGACTCCAGAATCTGGGCAAGCCATCGCCTGGTGCTGGAGAAAGGCTCTCTCCTCCAGATCTAGGTCCACCTGGGTTGAATTTGATAGAGACCTGATGTTAGACTGGCTGCTTTTCCCCTGCAAAATCTAAAACGGAGCGTTTTCCGTAGGAATGAGATAGGGGGGGAGAAGCTCTGACCCCACAGACCTGTCAGACAAGCTTGTTGAGAGATTGGTGACCCCGAGGGAATAGAGAAAGCTGGGGTTGCCCAAATCACTTTCACTTTCCTCTAGCTGATTAGATGCGGAAACAGTCTACCTGGGAGGAATCCCTGGTACATACACTCAGGAAAATATTCCCAAACTTTCCTAAACATTGTGTATTTGTAATTAAAAAGACAAGATGATGATCGGTTCTCTGTCTGTGACTGCTCTCCTGGCTGTCGCCAAGGGTGACTGGGATGTGTTGGTCACAGAAATGTCACATGTGAAAATAACCCTTTAGTTAAGTGTGATGAAAGAAAGGACCTTTTCCATGAGGTGACAGAGTAGCTACTACTTTGTTCAACTCTCCTAACAGGCAAAGTTGGGGCAGGGATGAGTTGAAAGAAAAGGAATCAGTACTTTTCTTCCATTACTTTCAATTGAAACCATGATGTGATAGCTGAATCTCCTTGCACTCTTTCCTACCATCCCAAAGCCATGCTTCATTCTGGATGAAGCCCAGTTCCAAAAGGGCCATTAGGGTTGAATCTCAGCACCCCCACATTTCCTTCTTATATGTAAATATTCCCATGTACTTTCCTAAATATTGGGTTTCTCCTCACCCCACTTCTACTCAGCAATAGCTGACAGCATTTTTTTGTTCCCTCACACATGAGGTGCCCCCATAGATCTTGGGGTCCCCTAGTCATTTGGAAGCACATTTTTGCAGGTCAGTCAGCCACATTTCCTAAGGGGAAGAGTGGAACCAGCATGGTCTTTTGTAATGCTGCTGAAGAATTTCCTCTGTTAATCTGCTTACTGAAGTCTTGCAGATCATATAATGTGTCTGTCAGCTGGGAGCTGCCTTGCATTTTAACTACTTATGGAAGCCACACCTCCAACCTTCTCAGTGAATTCAATGTCATAATCACAGGTATTTGAAGAAACAGATGCACTGGAGTAGTAAATATTCTTTTTCTAAAGGAAAAATCAGAATCTTGTCACATATGCTTAATGTTCTTGAAAAGAACAAGAGAGAGGATCCTCTGTGTACTTCCAAATGGAAAGTTCCATTCTCCTTGATGCCTCAAACAGCCTATTTCAATAAAGAGAACCTTGTAGATTCGGACAGTTTTAGTTGAAATGTTACTGTACTATGTTAATTGAATTGTGTTTCTTTTTCAGGGTCCTCTGGGGCCTCCAGGACAAAAGGTAGAGTATAAAGAATGCTGTGAAGGTGGTTATTCTCCCAGTGCCCAGCCTGGGAGGTGATGGAATCGCTACTGTCGGCCGCGCAGGCACAACCTGCTTTCTAAAAATATAATCATGTAATGTGTGGCATTCATTTCTAGTCAGCTCTGATCTAGAAACTCCAATAAATCCAGACAGTCTTTGTCAGCTGTCTCCCAAAATCATAGGTTGTTAAATTTTTAACTCAAGTGCTAGTAAAATGTGGTAACAAAACTTAGGATGTGAAGGGCTGTCAACGTTGCAAATTGAATATGTGACCTTATTCAAATCTATGACTCACAAAGGCCCACAGAACTGACTGGAACAGAGGGTGTTCTTGCTTGGTCAGCTACGTGGCAGTGATCTGCTAGCATCTTCACTCCAGGGAACAGAAAGGAGTAACTTCCTGCTTATCCATGACCATAGAATTGATTGGTACATTCTTGGGGAGATGGCCTAACACCTCCAAAAGTGCACCAATTCTAGAGCAGTAACTATGAATAACTGATCAATGGCCTTCTGCCATTTCCCCACCACACTTCCCACCCCAGCAGAAGGAAGAAAGGATATCTGACCTGAGAAAATGATTGTATCCCAACAGGTGGAAAAGTGATTATTCTTTATATTTAGAATCCATCAAAGAAGAGACTTTTAATCCCCCAAGCACTGGGCATGAGGTATCTGTTGAAACATAATCTTTTAGGCTAAGTAAAAGCAATGCATTATGAGACAACTTTTGCATAGGAACACTTTGTCCTCTGCCTAACATCTCTATTAAGCATGGTGTGAAATTGTAAAGCTGCCCTAAGCCACACGCCGCCAGGATAAGATTACTGCTGGGTCTCTGGGCAGGCCTCCCCGAGCCCACTCCCAGGCACCACAGAAAGCACGAGATGCTTGTCTTGTCTATCAGTTTTGCATGCAATGACTGTGTTTTTACAGACTTCATTTTTCATGGTGGTTTTAGGTTTATAATTACTACTTTTCAAACTTTCTCATTAGGATTGAAGAAACTTGATAGCCAACACCTCCTTTCAGAAATCTGTTTTCTAGTGTTAGACAAAGAATGAGCACATTCCACTTAAATATGGCTTCCCCAGAGCCTGAACCAGTGGAAGGTGTGTGAAGGGGAATGACGTCACTGTGTGAAAACATTTGTGAGTTGCTGCGCAACCATCCCTATCCGGCTAGGTTCACCATCGGTTCTAGCAGCTTAAAGAGGGATGTTGGAGCCCTTGGCATCATCTTCACAGGATTTTTAGGAGTCAACAGGGGAAACCCGCTGGCAGGGAAACAGCCATTTAAACCCCCTTTCTCCCAGGATGACACTGACCTTTTATCCCCTCCCTGCTAGGCCCAGGTAAGGCCACTTAGGCTTGCACACATCCATTGGGCCAGGTGTTTATAGCCGTGGGGCGGGTTCAACACCACAGGGGCTGGTCATGGAGCCTGATGGCAGAAGGGTGTGAAAACCCTGACAGCTCATTTACCCTAGGGAGTGTTTCTGTATCCAGTTCAGTGTCATAGATTCTTCTCAGGCAGGAAATATCTTTCTTCTAGTCTCCGCACTATGTCCAGCCATGCCTGTCCACCCTGCCTTCCACGTGTGCTTGTCCAAGAGCACAAGCCCGCCACCTTACACACTCATAACTTAAAACGTTATGTGCAGATGCTATGTTGCTGCTAGCCGGCATCTGATGTCTTACTTTCCTCACCTGCTTTCGAAGACCTGAGACACTCAAGTGGCATGAATATATGTTCTGGGGTGGAAATACTCCACATGCAGCAACTCAAGTTTACAGCATGGGCCCCTGATTTGACTGTGTAATAAATGGTCATTTTAATTTCCTTTTGTTTCCTATATTTAAACTCATGAAAGTCTGGAGTTACTGCCACTGCTAGGTTTTAGCCTATCTTCTTAATTGTACCCAAAGGTGGTGCCAGATGGCCTTCTGATAGCTGTGGGCTTCAATTTCTGATACAGTTTTCTTTAAAGCCCTACTGAGATTAAACAGCCCTTTGGAAACATGGTTAATTGTTCGCCCCATCACTCCTGGGAGGGTTGATTAATCTGCTCACAGTATTGCATATTTGAACATGAATATCAGAGCTGGAAAACACACTCACAGCCAGGGTTTAGCAAGTATGGTTATCACTGACATAACTCCTATGGACAAACCCAGAGTAGAAATATGTTGTATGATGTCACCTTCACTTACTCACGTCTCTCCTTAGGGCTCTGTTGGAATACCTGGAACCCCAGGGGCAAATGGCCAAATGGTAAGTTGTGTAGAGAATAGTATTTTTGGTCACTTGAAGAAAATGGAAGTCACAAAATTAGTCTATTTTATTAATAATAAGTGTATGTGCATGTAAAGATAATATATATGCTTCTTAAAATACACGTCCATCCTGCAGCAAATGATCGAATTACTTTAATTAAAGATGCCTTTGTCAGAGACTCTTAGAAAGCTGTCCATCTTGTTTTGACATTATAGATGAGAAACAACTGTATCTTTCTCATGAGTGTATATGATGTAGGGAAAATATTATGGGTAACATCAATTGTGATAAAATACTCTCCATCTTCTGTTCATCATCGCAAAGTTCATATGTATTTTTTATTTCATTAATGAAAGTGATTCTGATAAGGAATCTTCTGCATCCAGATTTTTTTTTTTTCCTGTGAGGCAAAATTTGGAATTTAATGGAGTGACCAAGCTCCAGGTCAGATGTTTTTGTTGTACTGTTAATAATGGGAGAAAGGGAGTAATAAACTCAAGGAAAAAAAAAAAAAACCAAAACCCACATAGATACACCTGTGTGCATGTGTACATTTGTTCCTGCAACATGCTTCCCAAGGGCACAAAGCATTCCCCCTAGGAGGGCCTGGTATTCTTCCCACGCTCCTGGCTTGCCCTTCAGTCTGACAGAAACTAGGAAAGCAACTGGCTGGGCAGACACCAGGGCCCAGGCCCTGAGCAGGGGACCTCTCTCTTTCCCTTGGAGCTTTCTGATCAGCCCACTGAAACCCTGTGAGTCAAGGGTTTGTCTTCCTCACATACTGCTCTGACTTCTGAGGAGAAACCCCCTCCCCCTTACAGACAGAACAGTCCCTGGGACTGTACCTCCAGCTCATCGGCCCTCCTTTGATAAGCCAAAGCCTACGGAGTGGCCAGGGGCACACTGCACCCCCAAAACCCCATGAGAATTTCCAGGCTTTGGGTTCTCTGCTCCCTTATCTGGAAAGGGGGAGCCATGGTAGCTAACACCTGCTAGGCTTCTGTGTGAGAACTAGTTAGCCAGGAGACAGAAAGTCCTTAGGACAGTGTTTGCTATGAAAGTTGTTCTTCGTTTCATTTCAGTGACAGCCTGGGAACTTGATTGATCAATGATTTAAAAGAGACTCCAAAATAAGTCACTTCCCAATGAAGTGAATGTTCTCAACCCGGGCTCAGGCAGCCTTTAGTCCACACACTACACACAGCACACTGGCTGGGGCTAGCCACCCAGACCCTTTCCCACTTCCTAAAATGCACTGTCCTTTGGTTTCACAAATCCTGGAGTCAAAGAGGGACTTTCTCTTCAGAGCGCTACCAATCGTGACAGGAGACAAAAGCACCGATTTTAAAGATGGGTTTGAAAATTAGACCTTGCAGTGTTAACTAGCTGATGTAGCTTGAGTAAACATTTGTACTAGGTGGTCCTAAGTTTCAGTACTATTATCACACTTTCAATAAGAGTTTCATCAAATGAAACCTTGGCTTACCCTTGAGCAGGGAACAGAGGCCAGTTTAATTCACTATGGGAAGAAAATGAATATACACAATGGTGCATAATGGTTAGAGGTTGGGGCCAGAGAAGACGAAGACATGCCCACATTATTTGGAAGGTTGCCACTATGAGGAAACGGAGAGGCATGTTCTCAGGTGCTCCGTGCCTTCTTCCTGGGAGCTCTCTGAAGCCCCTTTCTCCCTGGGCTCAGGACCACATCATGTGAAAATGAGAGACAGGCCGCACTGATTTATCCCTGAGTGTCTGAGAGATGTCATGTGTCTACAGAAAGTCACGCACGTCTCCTTTCTGACCCCACCAGCTCCCACTCTGCACCCACTGCTGAAAGCTGCTGCTTCAGAATCTGTAGTTGGGTTTTGTTTCCCAGAGCCAAAGCATTAGGGCAGGTTAATGCTGTCCTACCTAAAAACATGGATCATTGCCTCTTCTTGACTAATTGTATTGGACACAGTGTTGTCAGTCTCAGGAATAGATCTTGTTGGTTTAAAGGCACAGTTAACATTTTAATGTCGCCTTGGTTCATTGTCTTTTTTTCCTACCTCTTTTCTCCTTCCTCTTTTCTCTCTCCGTCTCCTCTCCCCCCTTTCCCCTCACACACATGTGCGCGTGCACACACACACCCTTGAAGATACCTATATCGCTATTAAACCCCATTTCATATATTAGAGAACCATGAGCCTTTTAAAAATAATTTTCTGGTAGCACCATTTTTTAAACTGAAGAATCCTTTGACAAACTGTCTACAGTTTTTCTTCATGTATTTTTGTGTGGCAACTTTACAAATATGAACTCTCTCTAGGTGTAATTAGAAAGTGTGTCTGTAATACTGTATTTGAAGAGCGAGGAAGGCCTTCCAGGTACAAATGTAGTCTATATCCAGGACCAGGGAGGCATCACAAGTCTTTTTATTCTACATAAAATGTTACACTTCACAGCCATCACATTGCCTCTTTGTTTCTAGAAAAATAAAGTTAAAGATTTTCAGGATTAAAAACCAGCTATTTTGCTGGGCACGGTGACTCGTGCCTGTAAGCTTCAGCCTACGAAGCGGCTGGGGCTAGGGATCACGGTTCAAGTCCCGCCTGGGGCAACACAGTGAGACCTAGTCCCAAAAAATAGCTGGGCATGGTGGCACGCGCCTGTAATCCCAGCTACCTGGGAAGCTGAAGCTGGGGATTGTTTGAGTCTGTGGTACCCCGGGCAACTGAGCCTGAAGTTCCACATGCAGAAATAGCGAGACCTAGTCTCAAAAAACAAAACAAAACAAAACAAAAAACCAGCTATTTTTTCTAAGCAAACTAGAATTTTTCCCAAGTTCCCAGAATAACAGGGATTATACCCAAAAACAAAAGATAAAGAAACCAGATCAAATGATCTGGCTTCATGCATTTTTAAGTGTTTGCTACAATTTGTTATTTTTAAAACATTAAAATACAATAGAAATAAAAAATGGATATCCGTGTCATCTTTGACTCTATCCCAGAAAGTGATGGGACTTGAAACAGCATGAAACTTTAATCAGCTCACAGTTACGTTCTGGGCTTTTCACCCCTTTTTCGGAGTCACAGTGCTTCGCATTAGCCCTCACCGTGTATTTCCAGAGGCGTTTTTACTCATGCTCCAGGAAGGCGAATGAGTGGGAGAGCTCCTGCTTCCAAAGGTCACGCTGTCTGCACAAGGCTTGTGGCAGGGAGGTGATGGCCGTCGATTTCAATGCCTGATTCCCCTACTGTGACCACGAAGCGCTCTCCTTTGCTACCTGACTGTTACAAAATAGAATCACGTGAATTAAGTTCCTGAAGGATTTCAATGCTGTATTCTGTTTGTTTTCTTATTCGTTAGCATAAAACTTTCTTATAACATAATATATGGGGTGACTGATTACCCAAAACGACTTTCCAACTTTTTTGACTTTGAGAGTAAAGGAAGTGACTGATTAATGACTCCGGATTCGTTCGTATTTCAGGGAGAATATCTTACAGCAATCTAGACTTTCGTGGGTTCAAGTTGAGAATTAAGCTCTTTTCATTCATTGTTCCACCTTCAAAGTCAACAGTTATACACATCAGGACTTGAAAGCATTGTTCCAATTATAATATATCATAAGTCGATATATAATAAATCAATATATAATAAATCAACAACACATTATATTAATATACTTTATATGTTATATTAAGTATTAATATGTATTAATAACATGATTTATACTGTTGTGATTTATTATGTTATAATTTGTTATGTGATTTATCAATTTATTGATTTATGTTATGATTTATTATGGTTATTATATTGTTTTATGCTATATAACATACTTACAATTAATATAATATATACATTGATATATAAAATATAATTTAATATAACATATACTAATAAATTAATAGTGTGTTGTTAGCAATATATTATCAAAAATAATAATGGTATAATAATATATAGAATATTATAATATATAAAATATATAAATATATATTTATGTATATATTATATATAATATATATCCTTTTCTATATTCAGATATAATTATATATTGCCATATGTAATATTATTATGATTATATATACTGCATAATATAGAACATTATATTTGTTTTTTAATTAAATTATTTATATGTAAATTTCACATCTTTGTATCCCCGGAGTTCACCCCCCCCACCTGTTCCTACCCTGTCCTACCCCCCGCCCCCAAGTTGTGTACTTCATTTTGGTTGTTAGCTTGCTTTGACTTTTCTTCATGGGTTTTTGTTTATCTTTCCCATGTTTCATATAATAGTGAAATCATTTGGTGTCTATCTTTTTCTTTTTCTTTTTGACTTGGTTCTGCTAATACGATTTCTTCTAAGTATATCCATGCTATCATGAAATCATTCAATTTGTCATTTTTAATTGATGAGTAATATTCCATTGTGTATAGACCACCTCTTTTTCATCCAGTCATCTATTTTGGGACATTTTGGTTGCTTCCATGACTTTGCAGTTATAAGTAGTGCTACAGTAAACAGCCGAGCACAGGTGCCCCTTTGTACAAGCATTGAAGTCTCCTTTGGGTAGATTCCCAAGAGAGCAATTGCTGGGTCAAATGGTAGATCCATTTTCATTAATTTGAGGGTCCTCCACAGGGTTTTCCATAGTGGCTGGACCACTTTACATTCCCACCAGCGGGATAAGGGTGTTCCTTTCTCTCCACATCCCCGCCAGCACTTGTTGTTGCCCATTTTTTGGATGTGGGCCATTCTTACTGGTGTAAATGGTATCTCATTGTGGTTTTGATTTGCATTTCCCTGATTGCTAGTAACATTGAACATTTTTTCATGTACCTGTTGACCATATGTATTTCCTCTTTGGAGAAGTGTCTTTTTAATTCTTCTTCCCATTTTTAACTGGGTTTTTTACTTTGTTTTTGTTAAGTTGTATGAGTTCTTTGTGTATCTTTGTTATCAGACCCTTATCACTTGTATGTTGGGCAAAAATTTTTTCCCACTTGGTTGGGTTTCTTTTTATTTTCTCTGTTGTCTCTTTTGCTGTAAGAAGCTTTTTAGTTTGATGTAGTCCCAGCTGTTAATGTTTTCCTTCATTTTTTTTTACCTGCTATAGGTGTATCTAGAAATGAATTTCTAGATTGTTGACTTCAGTATATTTTATTTTTTAAATTAGTTAAATAATTTATGTATAAATTTCACATCTTTGTAATCCCCGGGATTTAGAACATTATATTTGTATTATATAATATGTTACATATTACTGTATGGTATAGTAATAATAATATATAATAACAAGATACCCTCTCATGCACAGCTCTACAGCATGTCATCTACAACCACCTCTCTCATGACCTGGAAGTTAAGGCTGGACATTAACACATTCTCCATATCCTCTAAGTTTCTTGATATAACTTTTTAAAAAGTAAACTGTATTAGTAATTTTTCCTTCCTTTCATCCTCCCTTGACTCATTTAAAGAACAGCTTTCTTCACCTTTTGTTTTTAAAAATATCTGGAACATTCATTCATATTATAATAAATACCAGTGTAGCTTTACTAGAGAAAACAGCAAAACTTGGCTACAGTAAACTCTTATGTGTTCTTGTTAAGATGCCACAAAATTAGTTGGTTGAGCTGTGACATTGTGTGCTAATGAGGTTGTGAAGGTTTAATGTGGAGTGAGTGCCTATAGAACAGGGTAAAACGCTGAACCCTTTTGGAAGGCAATTTAGAAATAGCTGCAGATGTATTTGTTCTAGTCTAGCTTTAGTAGCAAAAATCAAAACAACCTCAGTATTCAATCATTTCTTATGGATTCAGTAAGTGATCACACCTGACTTTGATAGATGATAAACTAGTTATGAGACAGTCATGATTATTGTATGAAAATAAGTATGTGGTCTAAAATAATAAAAATTCAGCATATCAAACTACTTAGTAAGTTGAAAATTGCTTGAAACTATATAAGCCTAAGTATTAAACACCAGAAGAAAATAGGACAGAACGAAACAATGATTACAGAGTAATGGGATAACGGGTGCAGTCTTTTATTTCCTTTTATGCTGAAAGATTACGTTAACAATATATAAAATCAAAGAATAAAAGGAATCATGTATTAGTCCCTCATCATTAGGTGGATGCTAAGCAGATACCTAAGCAACGTTTTTCGTCCTTGCTTCAAAATCTCAGCATGGATTTGTCCTGTTCCAAGGGCTTAACCATTTTTTAGAAACAGTTCTGGCTACCATGGTTATTCTTTGGAAGTCTAAACAAAGTTTGTATTGTTCCTGGCAGGATCTCTAGTTTGCATCCAACCATGAGTTATGATATTAGTGCATCCTGCTGTAGAGTCTTTGAGGGGAGCAGACTGAATAGCTCTTTTTTATCTGCTTCCCTAGTAAATGGCAGTCCCCTTTTGGGGTGTATTTTATTTCCAGGTTCTGCCTCTTCGCTAACTACAAGTAGAATATCAAATTTTTCCTATATTGCCCATCTTTGTTCGTGGGTTTTTTCCCAGGTATTTCTTTTTTTATTTTCTCACTTTGCTCATTTTCTATAAGATTTGAGTGCTTCCCTCAGGTATAGTCCCCATAAATCTCCCACCCTCACATCACCTTGTGAACTGTCCCCGTGACCTCTTGTGCTCTTCCCTCTCCTGTTTTAACCCCCCCATCCTGTGTGCCTCAAATCTATAGTTAGCTTGCTAGTTTTGTCTTTTTTTTTCACTCTGTTCAGTTTCCTTATATTCCTCCTATAAGTGAAACCATATTTTTCTTTTTCCTTCTGATTTATTTCCCTGAGCGTAACTCCTTCTAGCTCCATCCATGTTGCTTCGAAAGGCATTAATTTATCTTTTTGATTGCTGAGTGGTATTCCAATGTATGTAAAGACAACCTCTTCTGGTGCACTCATCTGTTTTCAAATGCCCTTCATTATTCTAAGCCAAGTTTTGCTGTTTTAACAAGGAAAGTGCAAGCGTTACAATATCATGTAACTTACATAAGAAACAGGATTTCTTCTGGGAGACTTAAACTCTAGTCATTCTAGTCACCCAGCATCATAGTCAAATATCTCATGTTCTTCTACAAAGACTTTTAAGCTTCCAATTGCTTAGTTTAGATGGGCATTAAATCATCTTTATATAATTCATATTCAGCTCAAGTATCTATACATTCTGGAAGGTCGTTGACAATTGGAGAGTATGAACCAAATGATCACAAGGGTAGAAGTAATCATCTGCTCTCTTTCATTTTCCCAATGTATGTGAGAAATCCAGCATACATCATAGTACTTCTAAAGCACCATTTCAGGCAGGATGAGGGGAGTTCCAATTTAGAGAGTTGTGTACATTGGGGAAATTCCCTCAGGCCCCCCCTTGCCTCAGTTTCTTCAACTGTTAAATCGAGGCAAAGATAGTACTTACCTCTTAGAAATGTGTCAGGATTCAGTGAACTCACAAAGGCAAAGGTTCTAGCCTTGAAGAAACATAGTGCTTGTCATTCATAGACATGTTTTCAATGCTGAAGGCACACACATAAAAGCAGTGCAGTTTCTACCACCTATATGACTTAGAAAGCATTCTTGAAAATCAGACTAAGTTTGCTGTGAACCTAAAACTTGCTCTGCAAAGTGTGTCTTAATCAAGCAGGGAGTGACTTTATTGCACTTGGTGGCAAGAAGAATGGGGTGAGTATTTGGAGGCCATGGAGCGTGTTAAGTGAAAATGAAATTCTAGTTGACACAGGTTCAAGCCACATGGAAACTGGGTTTGCAATGTTGTTCCTTTGCTTCTGGGCATGTCAAAGGTCTTTTCCTCTTTGGGAAGGAACCGCGGTTTCGGAGTCTGGAAAGACAGATACCCTGACATAATGAGCATCGTCTTTCCCCAAATGCCTATCACTCAATATGCTTACCGCACAACTCTGAATATCTTAAACTACTTGTCCTTACAGTGAAGTCAAAAAAGGAAATTAAAGTCACTTTCACTTTTTACTATAGAAATATGTGTCAAATGTGTCCATAGGCTTGAAGTCGGTGTCCAAAGTTGTATGTGTTTTTCAAGATTTAAACTAAGAGATACTCACTTGATTAAGTCTAATAAATAAGAACTAAATAAATAACCATCTGCTCTTTTTCATATAGACAATCTATATTTTCCTGGGCTGATGAATCACTTAAAAGTTCTCCATCAAGAGAGTCTTACACTTTCAGGTGTCTTTCTCTCACTCAACAAATATGTATTTGATGCCTACCACGTACCTAGCACTTGGCTCAATGTTTATTTCTAATAGGAGTTACTTCAGTTTTCTGAGTGTAGATAAAACAAAGGAAAATGGGTCTCTTATATGCTTGATGCCAGTTCATAATATTGGAATTTATACTAACTTCTATTTACAACAGTAGTCACTAATGTTCTTTCCATGTTCAGAGTATTATTGGATTGTTATATCCCTTAAGAATTTATGTATTGTGGCCAGGCATGGTGGCTCATGCTTGTAAGCTTCAGCCTATGAAGCGGCCGGGGCTAGGAATCACGGTTCGAGTCCCGCCTGGGGCCGTAGTGAGACCTAGTTCCAAAATAATAGCTGGGCAGGGTGGCGCACGCCTGTAATCCCAGCTACCTGGGAAGCTGAGCCTGGGGATTGCTTGAGTCTGTGGTACCCCGGGCAACAAGAGCCTGCGGTTCCACAGGCAAAAAATAGCAAGACCTAGTCTCAAAAAAAAAAAAAAAAAAAAAGAATTTATGTATTGTGTTGAGGTGGTCTGTTTTCCTTAGTGATGAATATGTATTTTGTTTTCAGGGTGAGCCTGGAGTTCCTGGAGCTGTAGGACAGAACGGAGTGCCAGGGCCAAAGGTCGGTACCAGTAAAATGAAATCGAACCGCTTGAGACATGAAGTTTCATGAAATTATTCACAAGCTATTAATTAATTGATGAACTAATAACTAATTAGTAATTAATGATTCGTGAGCTATGGTTGATTCTTTCTGTTATCCCACTCATTGGTGATATTTTTGTCAATGGTATGATGTGCTCCAGTATAGCACTTTGTGACTGATTCTCATTCACATTAAACATGAAAAATCAAAATAGGATGTGAAAGTTCAAAATCTTTATTTCGGGCATTTGAATTGCGTGAGAAAGCCCATGTTCCAGTGAGATGG
This sequence comes from Uropsilus gracilis, assembly GCA_004024945.1. Taxonomy (NCBI): domain Eukaryota; kingdom Metazoa; phylum Chordata; class Mammalia; order Eulipotyphla; family Talpidae; genus Uropsilus; species Uropsilus gracilis. The sequence continues at coordinate 30,575 of PVHY01006708.1, forward strand.
TTGTTACTGTACCATGCACTGAGCTTGTTAAAATGTGGGTTAGGCCGCGTCCCTTCTTCCTAAAATGCACATAATACAGACAAGATTCTGAAGATGACGTCCATGGCACCACTGAGCTTCCCAAGATTTGGCCACTCCAACCCTCTCCCAACATGACCGTTTAATCAAATGAAGAGCAGAAGAAAGATGCAGCATGCTTGAAATTTAAAAATGGTCATAGTTGGACTTACTAAATAGGGAAAAAATGCAATGGGGATTTTTTTTCAATTTATTTTATTTTATTTTTTGATTTTTTTTTTTTTTTTGAACTGCAGCTTTTCTTTGTTCCTTGAAGAGCAAATGAGTCTCTCAAACTTGAAAAGATTGGGGACCGTTTCGTTGACACCAAACAGGCAGATTCCACCCATTGAGGGGCACATGCCCTTGCGGCCAGGCCCAGTTGCTCTGGCCAGCAGCCTGGCCCAAACCAGTAACGCCTAGATCTGCCCTTTGTCCTGCAGAGGAGAAAGAGAATGTCCCTCTGCAATGATAGTTCTGTCACCTTTGCTTTCTTGCTCGGTGCTAAGAAGCCAAATGAGCAGCTTCATGCCTAACACATGGCCTCCATGGCTGCTGCCTGGGGACGATGCAGTGGAGGTGAGCTGGGCACAGCGAACAGAGACTTGGACAACCCAGCGTCAGGGTGATCACCAGGTGTAGGAAGAGTTTTGCCTCCAAACTACAAACTGACTTCTTTAATGGGCGATAGGGTTTTGTTTGTTTTAAATGTAATGATCCCCTGAAAGCGTTTTTTAAAGCAGCCTGAGTTCCTGACAGTACCCCCGGACCTTTGTCAAGGGGCACACGACCATAATGTGCACGATAGACTGTGTGTTCCCTGCTCCAGGCCGCCCCTCGCTGGAGAACATGCAGTGAGGCTCCCAGGGGGCAGTTGGTCTACCCTCTACAGTCTACCCTCTAGCCCTCTTCCTGCCCTGCTGGTCCTTCTGAGCAGAGGTTCTTCTAGATGGACCGTTTTTGGCCCACCTGGTGTCAGTTCTGAAGTCCTGACTTGGGAACTCGCTGGTTACCTCAGGCTTACAGAAGGTCGCGACTTTGTACTGGAGACGTCATGGTCATCCTAGGGGAGACAGTTAGGGGGCTTATGGGACCCCAAAGCCATCCCTGCACCAGGAGGCTTTGCACACAAGATGGCTGCCAGATCTGCGCACACCTCACCCATTCCCAGGCTGGGCAGCACGGAGAGCTACAGCTCAAGAAGAATTCAAGACAGGAGGCGGGACGGGGAGGGGGCTTTAGTGTAGGGGGGCACCACCTTGTCCTTGCAAGTCCCCCAAAGGCAGGTTGTTGCTCATAATCTCCGTTTTTTTCTTTAGTTGTCTAAAAGCAGACAGGTGAGATCATACTTGGTGTTGATATCCTTACCCAGACCTCCAGTGTGTGGCCATTTATGTTCATGTAGTGACTCGCAAAATAGAAAGTGTCATACCTCATCGAGCTGGTATATTCAGCAGCTGATTCTGCTTGGTGCTGCCTAACTGTATTGTGGTTTAACATGTCACTCAATCTCTGTGCTTTGGCCCAGGGAGAGCCTGGAGCACGCGGCGAAAAGGTAAGGATGATTCTACTGTATTAATCTTTTTCCCAAAATGATACCAAGTTGAAATATGCATATATATGTTATATAACATTATACATATAAATTTTAATATATTTTATGTAAGTTTATATATGTTTACATATAATGCATTATATATAAATGGATATAAGAGATTGAAAGATAACTTTTCAAGCTGTTAATATTGGAAGGAGAAAATAGTTCTTATTCATGACAGAAGTTTTGATGAAAAGCTTTGAACAAATGAAGGGAAAGAACGTTGAAACATTCTGCATCCAAATGGAGCAAAAATAAGTCTTGGACTCTGTGAAAAATGCAACGACGACCAGAGTGGGTCAGTGGGTAGAGGAGGTGAAGTTGACAGTGGATGGCCTGGAGCTTTGGTGGGAATGAGGGAAGCCAACACACATGTACAGCTGCACCCCGGAAATTATATTATTTTGTAACTCAGTAAATTTTTGCTTAAAGAATAAGCATTCTATATCAGGTTTGTATTTTTTTTTCTTAATTATTTATTCTTTGATAGTGGGAACATTAAGATATCACCGCCTCCCCCCGTCCCCACTCCCTGCTCAGGTATCACCACAGTAAGATGACAACGTTCTACCACCACAGCTGTCTGTGCTTCCTGCCCTTGTTCCTGCCCCACCCCCTCTGGAGGCTTCAGTTCTGTAGCCTGTTTTCAAGGCTTCATTTTAAGACTGTCTGTTTGGTTCTTAGTTTGGTTTCTCTGTAGTCCACCTATTGGTGACATCTAGTATTGATTGGTATTTGTCTTTCTCCTGACTTATTTCTCCTGGCATCAGCTCTTCCACCTCCATCCAAATGTCAGGTCTTTTAATGGTTTTCAAATGTGCTACAACTTCCAAATATCTGTTCTACCCACTGGCCAGCACCACTCAGTCCTTTCCCCAAGCATCCATGTTTCTCTGCGGCTTCGTCGGTCCCTCAGTTAAAGGGATTCAGGTAAAACACTGACAGTTGCCCCATAGAGAATCTCTCTAAGATCCAAGAAGAGACGCAGGAAGAGAAGCAGAGTGTCCTGTGCTCAGCTCATCTGGATGAGCTGGTGTCCCGCTGGCTTCCACTCCGTGTCCACAGGCTGAAGTTCCTGCTGTCTGCTGTCTGTCTTCATCACATCTGCATGGACACCACAAGACCCCGCAGAACCGCTTCCTGAGCGCTGCCACCTCGGAAGAGCAGCCTCGCTACCTCTCATCCCCAAATCGCAGCAGCCAGGCTGGAATTTCTCCATCACAGCTGTTTGTCGGCAGTGAAAACCAGAAGACATCTATGTAGAGAGCAGGGCCTCCTCTGGCCAGCTCACTGAGCCGGCCTAGCAAGTCTGTGTCATCTGCTTGGTGTTCTGATCAAGGACTTCCTGAGCGGTTTTCTGTGCAGATGCTGGGACACTGCCTGTCAGGGATCCCTCATCGCAGTGGGTCACCCGCTTCTTTGGCATCAACCAGTTTATGACAATTAACTTGAAATTAGCTAGTCATCAGATGATGCTTTTGTAGAGAAGTTCAGGACGCAAAGGAGCAGCGACAGCCCCCTCCAGAGCGTCATCAGGTCAGGTGGCCACTGTGCTGCGTCTGTCACTGTAGACAAACGCCTGAGCAGATTAGCATCATGCTTGCTTAACGCCAGAAAATAGGGAGAAGAGAGAGAGCGTCCCCCTCCCTGACAGCCCTTCCCTCTCCATTGTCAGCGGTTTCTCTCTGCCTTTCAGGAAATGTTTAAATAAGAGCAGAGTGTGCCTTCTCATGAAAGCAGACCAAGGGGCATCCCACCCCTGGATTATACAGAGCAGCAAACATACCATCACCACCACCAGATAGAGTCCTTGTCTCCTACACTAAATATTTCTTACAGCCCATAAAATATTCTTGCCTTCATGTTCTACATCAGAAGCATGCTGCAAAGAGCACCTCCCTTGTCCAAGAGGTGCCAGATTGCACCCCGTCTCTCTGGCTCTGAAGTCCTCGACGTCACTGCCGTGACCTGCTGTAAGATGGGAACACTTCAGAGCTGTGGACTCAAAGCAGGATAATGAGCAACCGGTGCATTGCTTTGTTGGCTGCGGCACCCTCAGTGCGAAAGGACGTAGGGAAATCGCAACCAAGGAATAAGCACACTCTAAACATTTGTGTCTGTGGGGTGAAAGAAAAGAATCATCTAGGGTGATTTTAGAAAACCAGAAAATAACCAAAGAAGAATAAATGCTACAAATTCTTTTCCTTTAATTGTTTGAATCTTCCAATAAAATGGAAGACATTGATTTCATTAGTAAATAATCAGGTTCAGACTACCCTGTGTTCTGGGCTTGGGTGTGGAGGACCATGCCATGCCCCGGACCTGGGAGAGGGACATGAGGACAGAAGCCTGGGTACTGCTGGAAGCAGGGAGCCCGGTGCGCGGTAGCTGGTTGGTCACTCTGTTACCCCAGAGCTTCAACAGGGGTGGGGTCAGTGGGTGTTCGGTCCTAGAAGCCAGACAAATCACTGTTTCCTAGTAATAGAAAAAGTAATCAATAGAGATGAATCCAGGAGTCATTTCAATCTATTTAACCATGTTCTTTACACCAGAGCTTATGTAATGCTAAGCAGTATAAACCAGGAGAAAGAGAAATACCCAGGGTCCTACCTTGTATGTGGAACATGGAGAAACCAAGCAAAGGGTCAAAGACAGACTTTAAAGTCAACCCTTGAGGGCCAGGCACGGTGGCTTGTACCTGTAAGCTTCAGCTTATGAAGCAGCCGGGGCTAGGAATCATGGTTCGAGTCCCGCCTGGGGCCTGTAGCGAGACCTAGTTCCAAAATAATAGCTGGGCAGGGTGGCACACACCTGTAATCCCAGCTACCTGGGAAGCTGAGGCTGGGGATTGCTTGAGTCTGTGGTATCCTGGGCAACGAGAGCCTGCGGTTCCATGGGTAAAAATAGTGAGGCCTACTAGTCTCAAAAAAAAAAAAAAAAAAGAATTGTAAAAAAAAAAAAAAAGTCAACCCTTGAAATCTGACTGCAGGACTGAGGCCTCCCAAGGGGAAGAGGTTGGGAGAGGAGGTGGGGGAGGAGGACAGGGAAGAGGGGCGAGAGCTAGGTGGGGAGAGAGCGCAGTGGACACTGGTGGAGGGTGAACATGGGTGTATGGCAGCTGACTGCGTGGTGGTGACTGCTCCCAAGGGGAAGGGCCCTGTACCTCCAAAACACTAATGGCCCTGTAAACCGTCAGTGCTGCAAAATAGTAGAAGAGAATTGACATGAATCAGTCCTGTGGGAGTGCGCCAGCTTTGTAGACCGTCTCGAGCAGCCCCTAATGTAGCACACCTATGAGAGAAAATGTAAGATAGTGAAAGGTGTTCTTAACATCACCTTCGTATTTTCTCACCCTTAGGGAGATGCTGGAGAACACGGCCCCAAAGGTGACGCAGGCGAAAAGGTACAGTATTGTGATACAGCGGAGTGTGTGTGAGAACTGTCACCTTACGTGTGTGACAAGGGAAGATTTTGACAGAGGTGATTGGGTGGGGGAGGTTCCGAGGACCATATCAAGGCTAATTCTACGAGATTAGAAAACACAGGATTTAAGTTATAGAAGGTGATCGTTCCCCAAAGTCCTAGCCACAGCTGTCGAGATTTTAAAAAGTAAAACAGTATGTCACAGATTCTAGGATAAGCCTTCAGTGGAATCTTGAAAATAAAGTTTGGGACTTCTGGTCTGGTCTTGTTTTGTTTTGTTTTGCCTTTTAAATCATAGCAGCATTTCTGTCGCTGAGTTCTTGTAGCTTCTCTTCCTACTTCCTTTCTAACATGAGCATGATAACTTTTGCTTGGATTCCTACTTTACAGCATCTTTGACATAGGAGAGGCCTTTTTTTTTTTTATTGATTTGTCACAATTGTGCATTAATTGATCCCTCCTCCTCCCTCCATATCCCCCTTTTGTATCTCCCCTTCAGTCACTCCTTCTCCCATTTTTCTGCAAATTGTTGGCTGGTTAAGTTGATGTTCACTTGTTGGTTGTTTGGCCTGTTGTTCACCTCCCCCGCCTTCTTCCCCTTCCTCCTCTCTCGCTCCATGGTTCAGTCCCATTGGTTGTTTTCATTTTTTCTTATTTGTTTGTTTGTTTTTCCCTATATCCATCATATAGGTGAGACCATCCTGTACTTCTCTTTTTCTTTTTGACTTATTTCTGCTAATAAGGAGAGGCCTTTAAATTCCATGTACACTAGCATTTGAGAATGAGGGGAAAATATATCTTTTAAAAAAGTGAACATAGTCATATTTTCATTTATATCAAACTAGTTAACTGAGCAATTGAAAATATTACTCATTTAGTCTTAGAATTGAGACGAAAATTCCACATTGAAAATGACTCTAGTGCAGATGAGGAGTGGTGGATTGTAACACATGCCCATAAAATAAAGAGAAGCTTATCTGTCTTGTGCTTATGAATACTGATACAAATATGGCATGGGTGGTAGGGGTAAATCAATGTCACTGAGGAGCAAAGGTGTTTGTATTCGAAGACTGCTCTAGAAGCTAGAGTGAACTCTCAGCCAGGGTGTCTCAGCGTCAGCAGCGGGGACCTTTGGGGCTGGGTTGGATGATTCTCCTTGTAGGGTTTCTGTATGCTGGGCACCCTCTCTGGCCTCTGCCCACGAGATGCCAGTAGCATCCCCAGGCTGTGACAGCTGGACTTGCCCCTAGATGTTCCCAGATGCCTCCTGGAGGACAAAATCACCCATCGTGGAGAAACCCTCCAGTGGCCCCATTTAACTCCTGTGTGCAACGTGTCTCCAGGGCACCTGGACCAGGAGTATGTGCTTAAGACTCCACAGCCCCACAATACCTCGATTTCCTGCAAAGTTGGACTTTCAGGCGCCAACTCTACAAGCCTAGATGTTCTATTTAGCTCCGCTCTTTTGCTTTAGAAGTCAGCGAGCTTTTCCCATTAAGGGTCAAAAAAGAAATATTTTGAGTTTCCTGGGCTGTATGGACACCGTGGCAGTGGCCTCAGCTACAGAGCTTGCACGCACGGGTGAGTGTGGCTGTGTCCCCATAAAACTTTATTTCAGACACAAAAATTTTAATTTCATGCCATTTTCACATGTCACGTGATAGGATTGTTCATGTGTTTTCTTCAAACCACTTAAGAAGCATTCTGCGACCATGGGCCCGATTGAACCTGTAGCCAACTGGGTCCGGCCAGCTCGGCTTTGAAAAAGGAAATCTTCACCCTGAGAGCAGTTCCTTCGAGTCAGAATCCACTAAGCCAAGTCTGCACTCTGCCTTATGTGGGTTTATGAGGGAATTCTATGCTTCAGAAGATATTTTTTTTAAAACTTCACTTTGGGAACATAGGCCGATTGCTGTTCCTTTAGACACAGTTTGAAATTTTACGTCTCTAAAAATAAATTTTTTCAACAAGTTCACCTTGAAAACATACTACTCTTATTTTTTACATTCATGCAGATCATTTACCATACAGACTCTCACATAGTAAACACTCGGTAGATGTTAGATTGCTTACCGCATGGCAATTGAAATCAGCTAGATTGATCGCTTTGCTATGTTAACAAAAAGTTTTATTAGTTGACTGAAATTAAGTACAAGAAATGCTTCGGTTGAAGCGGAAATCATTTCTGTAAACTTCCAGTGGGTCCAAGCAGGGACCGTGAATGTGAATCTGTAATGTTTAAGATGTAATCTGACCTATGGCGTTCATCCCGAGTATGCTATAATTGGAATATAATTTTTGATGTGTTTTTTAAACATTTCCTGCTTCTGTCATATAATTTGTTTCCAGCATGCTGGAAACACTCTTTCTGCAGGCTCTGGGTCCAGTATGTGAAACTCATTCATCACTTACCAAGTTGGAGACGTAAAATCAAAAAACGCTGCCTTGCTGCTATTGATGTAGTAAATTGTGTCATTGACGGATTCGCTTTAATAGCATTTTTTTTTCTTTTGATCTAACTCCATGGCCTTGGATGGTAAAGCAATCTAGGCCTTCCCAGACTGGGCATCTGGAAATGCTGTGGGTCCATAAAATTCAGGAGACCGGGGTTTTGCGGAAGCCAGAAACTCTGATGCATGCTAGGTTTGAGAATGGCTGCTGACAACTGATTTCCTCTCCGTGAGGAGTCACTGTGGAAAAGGCGTGTCCTACCATTCCCACCAGCAAATGCAGTGGCTTCAATATCTGTTTCTCTTCACATAACAGTCATAGTCTAGGGAGCACTCTGGATGATGGGTTCATTTCGCCCCATCGTGGCTGACCGTATCTGTTCATTTGCCACCATATCTGACCATATCTGTTCATTTCCTTTCTTGTTCTCAGCCATCCATGTCTTCATTGACTTGGCTCCCTGTCTCCATCCCATTCCTTTCCGATCTTTAGTTGATGCCTATGAGACAGCATTTTGTTTTGCATCCCCTGGGCTTTTTCAGAAGCCCTATGTGGAGCCACCAGCCATATTGTTTCTTAAAATCACAGCCAGGCCCATCCCCCTTGGGCACCTCCACACCTCCCCCCCTCCTCCCCACCCCATCCCCCAGTGCAGCCCTCTCTGAGCACAGATGGTTTCCTGAGCGTAGAACAGTCTTGTTTCTGTCCACCTCCATGCTCACCACCTTCTTATCCCATTCAGTTCACTGAGACCCCAGATTTGGAACTCATTTCCATGGGGCCGCCCTTTGGTCACCTTTGAATTGTGGGGTTACCTACTCCGTGTCCCCACAGCAGTCCACACTTCTCTCCTGGGCCTTCTCACTACCCATTTTCTTTTATAATTAGTATCTGAGCCATTAGAAATATAAAACAAAAAACTGTCCAGTGCCAGACTGTTCTATTCCTAGCACAACCCCAAGTTTCTGAGTAATGTTTCGAAGATAAGTAAATATTATTGGATGAGCAGTTATTGTTTCATTTTTTTAATTTAATGGCTTGTTATTTTTGTTGAATGAATGACTTCTTTCCTGTACCAGGTTTATCATGTCTTCTGTGTATATCTAAGCAACATGGAAATTTCTCAAACATGAAAATCTCTTCCTAGCCCAATTTTTTTTTCAAATGAAGAGAGAGTATCTTTTATGCTTGCAGTCAGTATTTTTTTTTCATGATATGGCTCCTACTTACCAATTTTTTAATTTCTTTTTTATTGATTGGATATACATTTATTTATACCATGGTGTACCTCAAGGTTCTCCTACCACCTTGTCACCCATGAACCATCATCTTGATCTCTTATGCCCATCCCTCCCCTCATTTCACCCTGGCTGTATGCTTTAGTTTTGCTGTCAGTTTGTTAGTTTTGACTTTTTCTTATCCTTTTGTTTGTTTTCCCTGCATCCCACATTTAAGTGTGACCATCCAGTATTTATCTTTCCTTCTGGCTTATTTCCACTAGCATGATTCTTTCTAACTCCATCTATATCCCTGCAAATGACTTAAATTGTCTCTTTTTTTGGCAATCAGTGATATTTTTGCACAGTTGCATTAGTCAATGAGCATGAGCATGGACAAAAGCAATGTTGAAACTGCATTGTTCACAGTGGTCTCCTTGCTTTCAGAAAGTGCCTTCCACCTAAGTGGTGCTCAATAAATACTTACTGTCTCATAAATAAATTCACATTCACTTCTTGTAGCCACATAGACTTTATTAACAACTATAAATAATTATATACCAAGTGTGGTGTTTGCAAATAGTTACAACTGAGTGAAAATCTCTCTGTACTTCAATAACCAACAATAAACCAAATCCACATCCTCTCATGTATCTTCACACAGTGGTTCCCCATTTGCCACCATGAAAATTTTCATTTATCAGCCAAGTGACCCATGATGCTGAGAATGTACTTCAGCTGGGTTTTCTCTGCTGTAACCCTGGATTCCCTTTCTCATTCAGAGGGTGAGAATTAACGACACAGACTGTTTGATTTCCCCTGCTTGTTTGATTTACAGATGTCTTCCAGCAGTTTCCCTGTTACCTAAGAGTTACAAAAATTCCTTGAGCTTTTTACACTTTTATAAGTTTCTTAAGAGAATTAAAATATTACTCTTGGACCACGCATGATGGCACGCACCTTTAATCCCAGCCTACAAAGGGAGGCCGAGACTAGGAATCACTTGAGTCTGTGTGTTCAAGACCTGCTCAGGGCAATAAAGCAAGACCTAGTCTCAAAAAATAGCTGGGTGTGGTGGCATGTGCCTGTAATCCCAGCTATCTGGGAGGCTGAGGCTGGGGAATCTCTTGAGTCTGTGGTACCCCGGGCAACATGAGTCTGTGGTTCTCTTGGCAAAATAGCGAGACCTAGCCTCAAAAAAATTTTTAAAAAGGCTATTACTCTTACTTGTCCGTCATATGAAGCTGTTCTGACTGCTACTGCTAAATCACCATTTCAGGAAATTTTCCTTTTCCCATCTACTTTATATGAGAACTAAATTTAGTCCTTATTCTCATTAGTGAATTATCGAGTCATTTTCCATTAAAAATGGAGGGGTAAAGGGGGGTGGGAAGCTTTATAACAATGGTCAATACAAGCCACTTCCTTTCATTCATAAGATTGCTACAACTTCTATGCCCTGTTGTCAAACTGAAGTAAACCAATAATTCTTCTCTTGTTCCAATAATAATAATAATTAAAGAAAAACAGCAATAGTTTTTAGGAAGTCCAAAATTCACTTAACCTCTAGTTGCTTTAATTTCCTCATCTGTTAAAAGAGAGCAGTAATATCTGCCTTATCTCGTGGGAGTTTTGTGAGGTATGAATGAGACGAAAGAAGGGACTTAGCAAAGTCAAAATTGCTTTAGGAAAACAAAGGCCTTATTGTGCAAACTACTCCAAACCTGATTCATTGGCATTTCAGACCTAATTTGGTAGAAGTCGGAATAAGTATTACTTTATTAGCCACATTTATTTCCCTTCCCATTGGAACATAGTTGAATGTTAATACTGAGGAAAGAAATCAGTATCACTCTTCCCTAAGACAGTATTTGTGTCTTCGTCCTTATGTTTCTTTGTGTTTTCATTTTCCCTTGGATGATAGCAATTACAGATGTCAGTGAAACGCACACATAGGTCTCCTCCTAAGCTAATTTATTATTTCCTTCTCCTAATTTTTCTTTCTTCCTAAAGGTTTCTTTTTATTTTGCTCCTTGACTGCTCACATGCTTAAGACATTCTTTGAAATCTCCACCTCTCTGCATCGAGCTTATACTAGGAAACAGCACTAAGAGTAGACTCAGCATCTGCCCGTATGTGGCTGTTGAGCTGTCCTGTGGAGGGACAGACAGTGGATGGACAGAAGACACAATACATGGTTGGGAAGTAGGCGATGAGGGAACCCAGCAAAGCATGATGCTGCCTGGGAAGGGTTTAGGGTGGAGGCCCATGTCTAGTTTGTCAGGCGATGGCCTATTTGAGGCAACACTGAAGGTAGAGAAGGTGCCAGCCGTGGCCAGAAAGAAAAGATTGGGGGGGGGAAGCCTCAGTTCTGTGTATAGTGGTCTGGAGCCTTATGTTCATCCCTAAAGAGATTGACAAGCAGCTCCCTAAACCCAGAAGGAGGAATGCATTCGAATATCCCACAGCTGTCAAGCCCAGTCATGCTCCCTCCAAGATAGACCAAGATAGATGGTCTATCTTCTAGACCATCTCAAATGGCTGTTTTGTCCCCTTATTTTTCCTGTAGCATGTTCATGGAGGGTTGGAGGAGCTGGGACATGTCCAGCCATGGCTGGCCTCATTTCATAAAGTAGCAACAGCCAGCTCTCCTCCCCGCTTATTTCCAGTAGTTGCTACCTCCTTAGAGATGGGGTCATTTTCTCCGAGTCCAGGTGGACGGCGGTACCTTCTAGCAAACCAGATTCTATCTCAGGATTTTCCCTCAGATCGAACATCACCCACAAGTCATCCATCATCCCATGACTTTCGGGTGACTCTTTCACAATGGAATAAGTGTAAATTTAGCAAAATCAGGGAACGGGGCAGCTGGCAGTCTGACAGCGCTTCCACTTCCGCAGGAAAGCAAGCTCAACAGCCTCGTGGTTTCTCCCAGTGCGACCTCATTAACCCTTTGACTCCATCTGTTGAACGCTGCCTTTCAAAAGCCCTCCAGGGTCAGGGGACTCCCAGAAAATGAGAAGCAATGGCGTTAATAAATTCCAGAGAGAGACGACCGCAATCAAAATCCCAAGATTGCAACTGAGTGCTTTAGAAAGGGAGCCATATTTATGTAGTTCTGTTTCTTTCAAGGAATGTAATTCTTTTGTCTTTTGCACACTAAGAAAACCTTTGGTTTTAGGAGCTACATTCTCTGTCGTGAAAACTGATGACCTTAAAGCAGACTCAGGGCACAGTGAGACGAGTATCAGGGGGGTCCCTGGGAGCACCCCTGTGGAGAATGACTGGGTGTGCATGCTTCCTGTCCCAGCACCTGTGCAATAATCTCCTGGGTTTCCTTTCAGGGCGACCCTGGATCTTCTGCTGCTGGAATTAAGGTAACGATACTCTTGCATGTGCTTGTCCCTCAGGAGTTCCGCTTCTGATTTCTGGAACTTTTGCTTCCCCTTCCCTTGATGGGTCTGGCTCTGTTGCTGATCTCCCACCATAATCAACTTCCAAACACAGCAGGGAGAATCTTCCAGAATCTGCTACAGACTAGATAACGGGTCTCCCTCTCTCCTCTCTCTTGCTCTGGTTTTTTTCGGGCATGTGGTTCGTGTGCAAGCTTTAGGGGTCTTCACAGCAAAAAGTTTCCCTGTGGCTTGTGAGATGCAGAGGAACAGTCTAAAGTGAATGGAGCATCTGGTCAAGGAGGATAAGGAGCCTTCTCCGTGAACATGTCCAGACACTGAAGGGTTTTCGAAAATTCTCACAAGACTGTTCTTTTCATTGTTGTTTGCCTTTGCTCAGGGAGAACCCGGAGAAGCTGGCCGCCCAGGGCAAAAGGTAATCCCTCCCTTCTGGTGTGCCCCTTGTACGGTCTCACACTCGCCCTTTTGTATCTGCTGTCTGCTGTGTGCTATGAAGCCCACAATGGCAAACTGGTGCTTTGCTGCAGTGCCACTGGTTTGCATTTGAAAAGGGAAGAGCTGAGCAGAATATGAATGCAGGCCCTGGCCGGGTTCCCAGGTGCTGTACGGACTGAAACCCGCACTCTGCTGTATGAGACTAATGAGCCCCACTGGGTTGCATGGCCAGGGGGCTGCATCTTGCATGCTTCCTGCATGTGTCTGTCTTTCCTGAGAAGAAATGAATCACTTTCTAAGCTGGCTCAGTCACAAATGACACCAAGAGCAAATAAATTTACTCAATACCAAATGAAGGGAAAATTATTGTCCTTTTCCTTTCATCAAAACACTTCCCGATGGGGGATCTTCATTATGAATCGCATCTATTTACTAGGTTATACAGCTCAGCAATCAATTAGAGACACTAACCCCTTGAACAGATCTGTGGATACGCATACTAATTGTTTTGTTTTTATCATTTGTGCTTCAGTGATAAATTAGAGAACTTGCAGTGACTACATTTAGCTTCATGTTCTCATTTGAGTCGGAGGCAGGAAGCCATTATTAGATGCCTATAGTCTGAACATCTGACATCAGTGCCCAGTGAGATCTGATGTTCCATAACAGAAGTCACGGGGTTGACAAGAAAATCTGAACTCCACAGTAGGTTGAATCTGTTAGGAACACAACTCTGCCTTTGTCCAGCTATAGCCGTTGATGTAGAAAATAGACACACAAAAAGTTGGCATTTACCTCATTAGCATAAAGGTAAAGAAAGAAAATCCCATTGGAGTAACTTGAAGCTTTAAGATGTCATAAAATAATGTTCCCACTTGCTTGAAGGCATTGAGAGGGTTATTCCTTTGAAATCCTGGGGATTACAGTAACTTTTAAGAAAGTCAGAGTTGCTCTGATTTAAAAATCGAGTTTTCTCTTGGACTTAAGGATCAGGGCCAAGTTCAGGTGCAGTTGAAGAGTACTACAAGCTTTGTGAGTAAAGTTCTAAGATTTCCCGTTGGTTCCTTATGTAAGAAGCTTGACATTGGTGTTTTTCTCAGAGATGCTAGGTTTGCTTCAGTCTGAAAAAAGCAACTAATCTCAGATGATCTGATATTAGGTCCCTTGGTCTTTAAAAATTAAAAACAAAATTTAAACTGCTCTCTAAATCTGCAATATGCTAAAAGAAATGTCTGCAAGACTGTTGTGTTCTTTAAATAAAAACAAATCTGCTATAATATCACAAAGATTCTACTGCTTTCGGAGTGGAAGATCCAAGTTGATTTTCAATTGCTTCGTAAATCATTGCCTTACATGATTATTTAGAAATATAGTTTAGATTCATTTCAGGAAATGTATAGGTTTACATATGGAAAACTGAATTTTCTTTGTATTTTCGTTAGATATCTGTTTTGAATTATATTGAGAGAAGGGTGGAGTCATTAAAAGCTTACAACCTGTCTGAAAGAATATGTGCCCTGAAATGAACATCCCCTTCATTAATATTTAGGCCAGATACTACCCTTTGACGCAATCTCAGTTTCCCATATTTATGACTTCCTTTGTCTAATATCTGGATTTGGCAGTACTTACCCCAAAAGCAGAGTAGTTCCCCACTCTCTGCTTACCGATTAGAACATAACAAACAGAATGGGGCACTGAATGGAGATCTTGGCTTTTTTCTCACTATTTCAGGTTCACTGGTAGGTAAACTCCCGTGATAGGTGAGACTCACCAAAGTAGAGCATGTTGGGACAAGATGAAGATCCATCAATTAGCTTTCCACTATCTTGGTGTTTCCTACCAGTTTGTTGGGTTGAGGAACAGTCATAGTGGAGGGGTGACTTCATCAAGCAGGATATTTTGTAGACTAAACAGCAGAGTGTGCAATTGAAAATGGGCATGTTTGTGACATGTGTAGATTCATAAAGGAGGTATTGTTGTTCATGGCATAAATCTCCCCTTCCTCCAGTCTTGACATTGAGAAATACAGTTTTGTGATTTTAAAGAAGTTTAAGTTCTCTCTCCCCACTGCCAGGGATCATGGGGTTGAACTGGTTCTGAGAGTTCAGGGTCGAGTGCCACAGGGAGCAGGGGGCATGTGGGCTCACATCTGGGAGAACAGATGCTTTCTTCTAACGGAGGGTCAACCGTGAGAAAGGGAAGAAACAGACAGCCAGAAGTCTGATGTAGCTGCGTAGATGTTCATCAACTTGGATAAGTAGCCTTGATGTAGAATAGCAAGCCAGTTCTTACTTGTGCCTCAGACCTGAATTTGGGCTGTGCATACCAGCGTGCCCAAGAACTTAGCTCAAAGGAGTCCCGAGCCAAGGACTTGGCAAGAAAGGAGCAATTAATGGAAAACTCCCTCTTATGTGGTGCATAAGTCTCCATGGTGCAAAGATAGAGAATTTGTTTAGGACAGATTGTCTTCCAGAAAGTATTAAGAGACATTCTACCAAGGACAACATGGTATGTGCTAGAATCTTTCCTAGCTCAACTTTTAAATAAACTTAAGTCTAGAAAGATTACATTTATAAAAATCCAAGACTCTAAAATATGAATATCTGAAATATATGTTCATTTACAAGTATATGTATAACCCGTTGACATCCATACACATATACATAGGGTTTAGGAACCAGTTCGAGGCTCAGAATCTCTGTAGTACTCAGTCAACATTACAAGATACTCCACCACCTCTTCAACACCTGTCTCATTGTTAGAAAACATGGGAATATATAAATCACTCTCTTTAAAATAGTCTCATGGCCTCTTAATTTGGTGGAGGGAAAGGTGTGGGTGATTGCTACTGGGTAACTGTTCTGAACTCTGTAGCTCTAGAAGGAACTGCCTGTTTCAGATAGGATGTCCTCAGATCAGGGGAACTTGGTGATAGCAATGGAGATCTATCGCCTTATCACCAACATGTTTCCTTGTATTGTCTCCTCTACAGCACTTTACTGTGCCTTAAAGGCTGTATGCTTTTTTAAAAAGTTACAGAAACTCTTCAGTAAAATAAGGGCATAGAAGTACACTTTACTGGATCTTCTTAAATTTATCTCTTGAAGTGCAAAAAGGAAAGAAAGTCAAATGTATGATGTTGTATCTATGTAAAGTTTAATCTACTTGGACACATGTTCTTTGAATGGAGTGTCAAAGTTTTCATAATCATCCATCTCTGACTTGATCTCATCCTGGTCTCATGGTTTATGGCACAAATTTTCCTTCACATAGTTTCAGAGTAGTTTCTCTTTTGCATTCCTGAAGTACCTTTAACCTAAACCATCATGAAAATTGTTATTCTTTCTTGATGTAATCAAGCTTAACAAACAGTATCGAAGTCATTTGATGAACAGTCCAGAGCAAATTATGGCTTCTCATTATTTGAAAGTAGTAACATTAAAGTTTAAATGCCTGGTCATAGTTAGTAGGTTATCCTTGGAAGGAGCAATGTTAAAGGACCATCACTTTGATGCTCTGTCCCTTTTCTCTTAGTGTGGTTGTTGTCCTGCTGACTGACTGGCCATCACAAAATGCCGTGGTCCTGTCACCTTCCGGAGTTATTGCCACGGATAATACTCATCTCAGGCCAGCACAGAATGGACTTACATTTTCTCCAGCAATTCCTTTATGCTGCTTTAGTGGAATTCAGGAGATTGTCTGAGCAATGTAACCTTTTGTCACCAGCCTTTGTACTTAAAATAATGTAGACAATTCTGTGAAAAGGAGACTTAGCTTGACTCCAGGGTGCTCACCCAAAATGTACGCCTTAATCTCAAACCTGCATCCGGGAACAGCTGCATCGTGACATTAGCCCCACTCAGCAATTGTCAGAACAGGCTGCAGGGAGGTATAATCTCCACCATGCATTTATCTTCTCATCATTCAGGAATGGAAAAGAAATCTTACTACACTTTTAAGTAAGCAGAACTTTTCATGTATAGTGTTTTGATGTGACCATCTGTTCATACAGCCAACTCTTGATTGTCTGAGGTAAGAGGGCACCGGAACAGGATGCTTACCTCAGATGCCTGTGAGATCCTTGCTTCACCAAAAAGCTTCAGCCTTCCCCTAAAGTCATTAACCAGGGAGTAATGAAACATAGGAGTCCTCTCTCCTCTTACCACCCTTTCTGCCACTGGCCATTGAGCTGGCAGAGGACAGGAACATTCTGAAAAATCTGCAAAATGGTCAACCAATCCCTGAATCAAGAGTTGACTGAACTGGGTGATCTCACCAACGTTCTCAGAATTGGATGTGTTGGCACATGTGCACCCAGCATTCCGCTGGGAAAACCGGCCGTGCTGGGAGGTCGTGTGGCTGGATGGGCGATGCTCTATAATGTTGTGTGATTTTCCTATGTAGGGTGAACCCGGGCTTCCTGGGCTGCCTGGACTTCCAGGGATAAAGGTAAATACATCACTGACGGCCTCGGCTTCATGGAACTGTAATTTTGAGCGACACAAAAATTGGAGGAATATGGGTGGGGGAGGTAAAAAGTAGAAATATTGGATGATTCTTTAAGTCTTCTCAGTTACCTCAGGCAATTAAATGATTTCACATAGGAATTAAGCACAGGCATGCTAGGTTGCCATTGCTACCTGGACCCGTATTCTGCAATCTAACCAACACCTCTTAAATACATGTTACATGCTGCTTTACTTGAAGTCACAGGAAATCTTTAAAGTCTAGACTGTCTCCCTTCATATTTTAATTTTATCCTCAAGATCTTATCAGATTTTGGCCAAAATGAGGACCTTAAGATCCCCATAAATCTAACATTGAGGCAGCTGTTTCTGTGATTCACTCACTGTAATAATCCCTCTAAAATGCCTCATGCTTCCCCTTCCTGTCAATAATTCGCACTGCAAAGTACAAATCATATGACTAAAATATTTGACCCATATACTCTTCCCATAAACTTTTAAATCTGTCTTTGGAAAATACTCATATAGAACCGCCTTAGAAAACATTGTTTTCAAACCATCTAAAAATGTTAAAAATCTTTTCTTGAAGTTCAAAAATTTTCACATGCAACTGGCAAGCTGAAAGTTCTACTGACTTAGCTATCTTTACTCCTTTAAAATCAGCTTTTCATTGTAAAACTTTTTCCTTAGTCCTAGAACTGTATAATAGGGAGTCTACATCATTTAAGAAGATTTTTTGTTCCTATTCTCACACCACTCCAAACCAATCTCTTAATTTGCCAGTGAACATTCTAAAATTGATAGTCCTCATTTCACTGTAAGGGTTGTATAGTGTTGAGTGACAGGTTGAGTTTGCAGTATGTAATCTAAAACAATATTCTGGAATATGTTAAGTTACTGAGTTCACGGACATCATATGGCAATATAGATAATGTTTTATGAGACTAGTTGGCGTAATCAACAGACCTATTTTCAGTGTATTTGTTATGTCTTCAAGACTGACACTCAGAAGTTTAGGTTTGGACTTTTATTTGATGTTTCCAGATTAGTACCATAGAAACTTAACTCAGTCCTTTATATAGAAGTCTTTGGCTTCTTCATTTAAAAAGTAGCTACTCTTGACTTAATTCACTTAGCATCAACATGTAGCATCCTCCTTCCCAGCTCCATTCCTGTTGCCTCGTGTGGCTTGAATTTGTCCTTTTTGATCACAGAATAGTATTCCATCATGTGACTGTACACATCTTCCTGATCCACTTGTTTGTTCTGGGCCCTTTGGTTCTTTCCATAGCATACCTGTAGCCACACTACAGTCGGTCAGAAGGGAAAGCTAAATACTGGGGGGTGTCACTAATATGTGGACTATAAAGTAACTGAACCAACAGCCACATAAAGGCAAACTGAAAGACTTAACTCTCAAGAGCTGACTACAGAACTGAAGCTGCAGTGGGGGAGAGGGTGAGGAAGGAGGAAGAACAACGTGGGGAGGAAAATGGTCTACAACAGGGTTTGAAAAATATGTGCTGCTTTGCCTGGGTGCTGAAAGTATCACCAGTAATTTTGAAGACTTTGCCTTAACACCAGATGCGCTAGCCATACACTATGGTTCTTGCTTAGGGCAAATGAGAATTCAAGTCAGCATAATAGCTACTTTTGAGGATTACTATGAATGAGCAGGTTGTGCGCACTACAGTGGTGATACCTGAAGGGTAGCCCAGTGTTACCTCAGCTAAAAATAAATCCATTTTGAAAAATTAAAAAGAAAGTAACTATGACATACAGACTTTTCCCCATCATTTGCTATTTAGCAAAAATAACATAATTTAATCAGTGACTTCATATTATAGATATCATTAAAGACACTTTACACATATTGGAAAATCATGCATTTTTTTTAAACAAAGGAAAGTGTAGTTAGTATGAATTAAGAAGAAGGTGGTGGCGTTATGAATGAAGAGGGCGTGGGGTAGGCCAGGCTGCTCAGACCGGGAAGATCAGCCCAGCCACCTGTTCTGAGGGGGTGAGATAGAGGCCTGAGGCTGAAGGAAGGGACTTTTTCTCTTCAAAGCAAATAGAACTAATTCCAGCCACTGCTGTTTGCTGCCTTGACCTTGTCTTACATTGTGTCTTCGGCCATGAAGAACGCCCTGTGGCCTTTCCCTAGTCATTTGGGTGTTGGAGTTTCCAAACGAGAAAAGAGGTCGGTCGGTGGTTTGCCACCTCCCATAAATGCTTTTATTTTTTGGGTCATAGGAAATTGCTAGATACGTGTGTGGAGGTCATGTAGCTGCTGTTTCCTAAACCCTGACTCGTGACTTTAGTCAGCAGAAAGTATCAACCAGCAAAACTATCTTCATGGGAGATTCTTCTAGGCAGCTGTCAAGTACAAGTAGCCAGCGTTCCACTGAAATCACAGCTTCTTTTCTTAGTTTGATGAGCTTTGTCTCTTCTTCCTAACCCATGGTGCCAGTGAGTTACTCCCCTTAGCATGCAGTTGGTGCTTCATATAAAGAAGTCATTTGTAGAGGAGATAGTTTAAGAGCATGCCATGGCCATTTGTGGTTACTGGTTGTTTACAAATATGGAGTTGGAAGTTTATGGTTTTATGGTTTAGCGTCCTTAACTTGGATGTCCTTTATTCCCTTGATTTCTCTTGCATAACTAACCACAGGACATTTAACCCTGATTTCATCGTCTGAGCGAGTAACAATATTTGAAAGATGAAACCACCATGGGAGGATTTGGAGTGTGGTGGCAAGAACATTAGTCATGATCCTCTTAGACTTGTGTGTTTGTTTTTGCTTTGGAAGTGCTTCCTGTTGCTATTCATCTCCTTCTTATCTGCCAGTGGGGCCATGCCATCAGTTATTTCCAAGACATTGAGGAAACCAGCCACCACATACCAGGGAAGCTTTGATTCGCCACCTGTTGCTCTCAGAGAATGAGGATCCGAATGCCTTCTCCACAGCACTCAGGAAATGAGCGCAGCACCTAAATACAGACAGCAGAGTCACCCATCCACCACTCAGGGTCCCACCGGAGCCAAGTGCTAATACCTTAGGCGTACAGAGCAGCGTCACCACGAGCAGACATAACTTAATTTCAAACTGCCCTTGAGCTTCTGCACAAGTATTTGAAAGTTTCTCACCATGTGGAAGACATTTGGAATTCCTATTTCATGCATTCATGGTTCATATAGCATCAAGATGTTCAGCTGGGAGGATGAAATTATGCACACTGTAGCATGCAGACGTTGGTCTGCTGAAATCACATTTGAGTTCAAAAAATTATTTTTATAAACAAGTCTTCAAATATATTTGTAAGGGATAAAGTTTACTGTCACTTGCCCTTCTGCTGTCACATAGGAGAATAAAACTTTTCAAAGTTCTGCTTTGAAAAGGATTTCCCCTCACACCTATTTTGAAAAACATAGCTAGGTTACTTTGGCCTTTTGTGATTCTGTCCTGGTAATTTCGCACTAGAGAGTGGATGTCAAGAGCCCTTATACGAGAACATGACCACCGTATGCAGATCCAGTGTTACCCTGGGCAAGTTACATAGCCTCTCTGTGCTTCAGTCTCCTAACAAAATGGAAACCATCACTGAGTGTCACTCAGGGGGCTGATGTGAGCATTCAGTGTGCTAATATACCTGCAGTTCCTGAAATATTGCCAAGCGCTCACCAGATGCTATATAAATTTGAGCTATTGTCATTTCATTCTCTTGGAGAGGCTCAGAATATTAGAAACATCAGTGACACACTAATCTACATTGTCCTTCATTGAGTGTAGACCTTAAAGTCATTTACCCTTTATAGGTTAATCAGTATAAATTTGGAAAACTCTTTTGCAGTAATGGGAGACTGTTACCTTTAAAAGCAGTAAGATAACCTATTTTCTCTTGAAATATGACATCTGAAGAACTCCCCCTTCCTAGAACCTATTCCAGGAACAAAGAATGAGAGAATACTCTGTTCCAGTCACTAGATGTGGTTTTGAAATTTCCTCCAGGTACTGCTCATAGGAAAGGAGAAGGAAAACTTAACCAATAATGATGAAAATTCTCAGCTCCCTTCACAGTGTTTTTTCTTTCTTTCTTTCCCTCCCTCCTCTCTCTCTCATTCTCTCTCTCTGTGTGTATGTGTCTTTCTTGCTCTCTCTCTCTCTCTCCCTCTCCCTCCTTCCTTCTGTTCTTTCTTTCTCTCTTTCTTTCTTTCTTTCTTAATATGGATTTTCAGAGCTAGTTTTTCTCCTTTTAATACAGACCACCAGATTTATATGATCATATTCAAAAAGTAAATGAATAATAGCTATAAACATAGCTGTTGAATACACAAGGAAAAAAGGAAAAAAGTTAAAATAACTCATATTTACAATCTCTCTTCTTCTGGGCTATTGTCTGCGTGTATATAAATATATTTGCCCACAAAAAAATAGCTCACCCATCTTTTGCATTTTGTAATTTATTCCCATTATTTAACATTTAATGTAAACATTGCTATATTGTTATATATAAAATTACATAGCAGAAAATTTGATACAGCAGGGAGACATCACACAATAGAAACTATTGTTATATTCAGAGAAAATCTTATTTGAGGCAAAGAAATCATAATAGTCTATCTCAAAGCTTGATTTTTTGCTCTAGCTTCCACATTAGTGAAAAATTTGACATTCAGATCAAGAACTTAACTCCTTATACTTCATTATATGAAATCATCCTTGACTCTCAATCATATCAAAACTAAATTGTACCGAATTTTGGCATCCTTAGGGTTAAATATGGTGTTTGGTACCCTTCTAGAAACTTACTTCCACATCCTTTGGAGATTAGAGTCCTTCAGAATCATCAAATCAAAAATTTAAAAAGCAGAGGAAAGTTTTGGGAAGTACTATAGAATGTGAAATTAATTCCAAAAAGAAATGCTGATTAGCTGGGTGTGGTGGCATGTGCCTGTAATCCCAGCTACCTAGGAGGCTGAAGCTAGGGATCATTTGAGCCCATGAGTTCGAGAGTACCCTGGGCAACATAGCAAGACCTAGTTGCAAAAAAAAAAAAAGAAAGAAAAGAAAGAAATACTAGTTAATAGAACAACAGTGTGTTTTGTCACTTATAATTATTTCTTCTTGTCCAAAGTATGTCTGAGCAGTTGAGTAAGTTCTCATACAAGCAGAAATCAGAAATTTTTAAGTTATAAAAAAAAAAATCAATAAACACCCCCAAATTACTTTTATGAGGTAACCATGTTAGGGTGGAAAATCCAAAAGGTGTGTTTTCTGAGTTTTAAATAAACCTGACAGAATAGTTCATTTTCATCATAACTACCAAGATGTTTTAATTTAATCTCAAATCTAATCCTTAAGGGAAATTAGTGTTTTCTGGGACAGACTTGACTTTTTTTTTCCTCAATAATTTTACAAATCAATCATTACGAAAACTGACTGCCTGGAGTTTCTTATTACAACAGATGATCTTGCTGTAATCCTCAAAAGCAGGTATCATGCTGACTTGAATTCTAATTAGCCTTAAGCAAGTATAATCGTGTATGGCTAATGCATTCAGTGTCAGGACACATTCATCAAAATTATTGGTGATACTTTTAGCACCCAGGCAAATCAGCACATATTTTTCAAACCCTGCTGTACTATTTTTGGGGCAATGAAAATTAGATCTGCTTGGGGGCTAATAAATATGGAAAATGTGACTTGGTTTAAGATGGTATTTTAGAAAGGTTTCAGACAGGTTAAAAAAATAATATCTTCTACTCCTTTAATTGATAATGACTTGTAAAAATAAAACAAATGGTAATAAATGAAAAACCAGAGATTTTCCTATAGGCGGGAGCTAATCAGTTAGGACATTTTTGGTCACCGTTCCATTTAACAGATGTAAGTTCTGGAAATTTATAGCAAAACACCTGGTGAGTCATTTCTGTTTGAATGGAACCATCTCTTCCTTTTTCACCTTGAGTGGTGATGCCAACTAAGTATTTGTTGACTCTTCTCATCTATCTGGAGGACATCCTTTATGTAAATTTGACCAAATAGTGTTAAGTGAACTGTCCCAATAGACATTTAAGAAATAAAGTAAGGTCATTTGAAATATTTTCTTGCTTTGTATTAAATGTGGCAACGTGGATTTTAATAGGGGATTCTCAGACTCTAGTTTCTCTCAGACTTCAAAGAAGTCATGTCCTTACATCATTTCTTAGCTCTTCCTGGGCTTTTTCTTGTTGCCCTTTCTGTTGTTCTCTCGGTTGGTAGAGATGGTAATTATTTACATTGTTGGGGGTTGCTTTTTGACTAAAAGACATAGAATTTTTGCTTGTTGATGACTGTTAAATGGTAAATGAATTGAGCAAAAGTGGTAGTAATCAAAAGCCTCTTGTGGTATCATTTTTGGATCTTCTAAGAATGAATAGACCCCTCACCTTCTTACATATGAATATTCTTAGGGTGTACTCAGTTCTGGTAGTTTACTAAATCTCCTTATAGTTGACTCATTTATGCACAATCCTGGTAGTGTACATTTGCCACCAAATCAGAGAAAGGAGATGGGGCACTCAGTCATCTCAGATTCTAATCAGCAGAGAATTTTAATGGTTCAAAATCGGAGTTTTCCAAATATGGTACATATCAGTCACTGTCACTTCTAATTACTTAATATTAAATAGTATTATGTTCAAGTATATTAAGCTAGTATTAGATACTTGCTTTGACAAGATGGACATTGTAGCTGCTGAAATGGTTGGCTGTAGTTGGAAAGCAATGTGAGTCCCTGAATCCTTCCAGAACTGGGTCGCGTGCAGGGGTGCCTTGGACTTGGTGATGGTTCTTCTGCATGGACCAGCTCTGCATCTTTACCTGCCTGGTGGTTTGAAGATTTCCCTCTAATTAGCAACCTGTGGCAGGTGCTTGTGTGAGGCTGCTTGCTCTGCTTCTGCAGGTGACTGACAGGTTCTTCTCAAACTTTATCGTGACTTTGTAATATTCCTTCAACCAAATCTGAGCCCCAGTTTAACCCGATTTAGTTTCCAAAGTTATAGTTACTGTATCATTCACCTTTTCTGCCACAGGCAAAAGTATCACAGTGTTAGTCCTGAGACCTGGTCCCCCCATCTTTGCTGTATTTGTTTTCGCTTATTTGTTGGTTGGCTCTGAGATCTGGATTGTTTTCCCTTGAGTCATTGATGGTGAGCTACTTAGCTGATGTGAAGCAAAACAAGGTCAAAACTCATGAAACCATCCAGGAAGAAAGCAGCTGAGTTCTCCAAGAAAAGACCAGAAAAGTCCTTCCAGTCTAGGATTCAGTGGTGGGCAGTCCTCCATGACACAGCCCCACGGAGCCATTTTCTCTTTCTGAACACACAGTTAATCACACCTTCAGTCACATTGAACGTGCATAGGGAGGCAGAATATGGTGCCAGCTTTTGACTATGTTTTACCAACTAAGATTTGGGTTCCTACTAAGGATTTTGATAAATAGAGTTGTTTGTATTTTTTCTCTCTGGTTTAATCGCAGCTGTTATATTTAAGAACTAGGCGTCATACCATTTATATTTCTCTGGGTTTGTCTCAAGAGTAGATCTAGTCAGATGTTTCCAGGACTGATAAAAATAAAACAAACGAACAACAAAAATAACAAGTCAGACCTTGATCTCATTGTAGTCTTGTCAGAGGAGCAGAAATGTTAGAAAGCTTGTGCCTCTCCATTGATCCTCGCCCCTCTTCTTTGCTTTCCGTCACCATCCTTTCTTCTCTGCCTGCTCTCCTTTCTTTTCCCTTTTCTTTCTTCCTGTAGTTAAGCACCAGCTCTGCAACAGTGACCTTTTCAGATCTGCCAGTGTTTGCTTTGAGCCTCTTGATTCCCTTGCCCATCAGCAGCACTCATTAAGAGTGGCAGCCTTTCAGGCCAGGCATGGTGGCACATGCCTGTAAGTGGCAACTAGGAAGCCTCGGCCAGGGCCAGAGATCACAGTTTGAGTCCCGCCGGGGGCACGTAGTGAGACCTAGTTCCAAAAAAATATAGCTGGCATGGTGGTACATGCCTGTAATCCCAGCTACCTGGGAAGCTGAGACTGGGGATGGCTTGAGTCTGTGGTACCCCGGCAACATGAGCCTGTGATTCCACAGGCAAAAATAGTGAGACCTAGTCTCAAAAAAAAAAAAAAAAAAAGAAAGAAAGAAAGAAAAAGTGAGATCCTTTCAGATTCTGTCATCCTGTCCTCAGTGATAACAAGAAGTAGAAACCACAAGTGCTACCCTACTTGAGGTGCCAGGGAGTAGAAATGGGTGGGGGGGAAATTGAGAAGATACATAGGAAATGAGAGAAATATGTGTATTTCTTATATATGCCATGTGTCTGAAACATGAGAGAATAGCAAATGAATGTGACTCTGAAGTAATTGGTTGTCTCCTTATGTTATTCTTTATGTTATTTCCTGGTGCTCTGGTGTTCCACACCCATCAGATGTCTAAAACCTCAGCCTATCCCCCATTTCTCTTGGGTTATTTTGCATTTTTAAAAAAATAAAAGCAGAACTAAATCACAAACTGAGAAGATTAAAACTGGGGCAAAAACCAGCCTGTTTTACAGTGTCACCGGAATGGTGGAGAAATTTGACTTGCTTTTGCCTATATCAGTCCTATTCCCTGGTCATGAAGATCCTTCTCAAAGGATCTCCCTGTTATTCTGAAATGGCCCATTGAAATGATGAGTTGGACTTTTGAATTTAGGGACTGCCTATTAAAAAAAAAATTAAATGTAAAAACCAAGTCTCAATTTAACTGTTCCTTCATTAAAGTAGGAGCTTAATTCCATGGTAGTTCCTATGTCCTCTGCAGCATCTACCCCACTGTGTGACTTCAAATAGGTGTGAGTTATTTTCCATTACATCCTCTCCCATATCCCATTGATTCATATGCAAATGCAGTTCTGAGAATTATTATATAACCCAATATAAATAGTTTTTTTCCTGATTATTGCCCTGAAAAGTAACCTCATTTTGTGTAGTATAGTTCACTCCAAAAATGATTTTCCAAAACTATTTTATATTTAAACCCTATTTAGTCCCTTTCCCCTCTGGTTTCCTCAACCAGTCTCCTTCCTCTGTCTTGGCTAATTAGAATCACCACTGCAGTTGAATAGCTAGTTGCTTGTTTTTTATAAAACCTCATGAAAATGTTTATTAAACTGTCCTTATCGTAGCCATTCTCCTACACCTGCTAGGAGATCCTAGAGCCTTTAAGCTACTCAACAATCCTTGTCAGAGAGAGAAGGTTTCTTTAAAGTATTACATTTCCCTGGGTAAACCCCTTAGCTCTGACCATCTCTTTTCCATCAGTAAGTTAAATTCGTTCTTTGTAAACCCACTGCTTTTTACACCATGTTTTAAACCTCTTTAGGTTTTCAGTCTTAAATGCCATGGCAGATAAATATCATCTCATAAAATATGTTCGTGTGAGAAATGTTGGGATTCCTTTTCATGCTAATTAATTAACTTAAAAGACTTTTTTTTCTTCCGTTGTGTCATCCCCATCATTCTCTCGCAGCTATATCATTTGCGAACCATCATCATATTCCCTTGTGCTCCTCCGTCCCCATCTGACCCCCCTCCCGCCCCTCTACCCTATGCTCTGTTCTTCAGTCAGCTTGCCAGTTTTGAATTTTTCTTGACCAGGGAGCTAGATGGGATTACCTATTAAGAGGAAGAGGTAGTGAATGTGGCCCCATGTATGTTCTAACAAAGCAGTCTCCTCATTTATCACCAGTTAGTAGCAAAGATGCTGGGAACCACTTAGCACTGCTACTATTACTACTAATGATGGCTAACATTTTTGAACCTGGAAGATAAGAACAACCAGGAGCATTCTGCTCATTTGCTTTATTCCAGAGACAGCTTTGAAGGGCTATGCTCAAATGATATCTTGACTGAGCCACCTCTTCATAATGCTAGAATCTTCCGTATTTGGCACCTCGGGATTCCAGTAGGCCAAATCAGGCTTTAACTCAGTTCAGTACCTTTGTACCAACAATTGTCAAGCATTTCATTTTAAAACTCCTGTACACACTTAAAAATTAGGATTAAAAGATTTTGTGTTTGTGGAGATGACACCTATTGATATTTCTGAGTTGGACATCAAAACTAAGAAATTCCTAAAGCCCATTACAAGTTCATTAAATAACATATTGTTTGAAATATAACTGAATTTTCCAAAACAAAACAAAAAAATTAGCAAGAGGGTGCCAGCGTTATACTTTATGTATTCGTTTTGCAAATCTCTTTAATGTCTGGTTTAATGGAAGGCAGCTGGAGTCTCATCTCAGCTTCTGCCTGCAATCTGCTGCAATTGGTTGTTTCAGTTGCAGTGTCTGAAACCAACTCACACAGTATGTCAGTGGACAAGGGAATGTTGTTTCAATAGTCTTTGTGGATATTCCTCTTTGATGTGACCCCAAACTCTGCAAATGGTAGTTTCCTAAAGGTTAGGTGCCGTGTGGCATCTGAAACCTTACAGGTGGGCTTTTCCTAGTGGGTGCACCAAAGGGTGGTGGGAGGCACTTGGAGAACCTCTGGCAGCAGCCCTGCCAACTCAAGGACCGCAGGTAGACAGAACGGTGTCCATGTGTCTGGACAACTCTCTGGAAGCCCAAGAGAGCACAGAGGCCTGAGACCTTCTCCTCCTGCTCCCCTGAGATGGTGTCGCTAGGGGACCGAGAGCTCTGGGATAAGGCAAGCATGAAACTGGGAACTTAGAGAGGGAAATGTGCTTCTCTCCCCTTGGATAAACTGAAGTGAGAAGTGAATGTGGAGATACGGCAGGTGTGTTCTTAGAGAAGCATAAATCACATCCTAAGCCTTTCAGGCTCATAGCACTGAAATTGTGTGATTCTCAAATGCTTCTTGAAATAAGCATTTTTTTCCTTGAACATTTACTAAGGAGTTTTAATCTGTGTTTTTGTTTTTAAGGAAGAAAACCACTTGGGGGGGGGGTCTCTGAAACCACAACTCCTCATTTATTTATCTATGAATTACAAACTGCATGCCTCACTTTTTTATGAACCAAACACTAACCTGAGTAAGAAATGCATTTTGCAACATTTATTCACATTTTTCTCTTATGTTAGCCCACTTGAATGGTGCTTTTACTTGCTTTGCTGAACAGTGAGACCATTTTATTTCACTTGAAGTTATGCCAGAACCTTGTCTACCTATAAACTTGCAACCTATTAACTTGCATTTATTTTCATGATAATGTCCTTACTAATGACACTCCCAGACTTTAATACAGCTTGTTGACGGGGTTGTTTTTTTTTGAGAGTAAATAGTATTTATTAATGTATCAGATATATATATATATATAATTTTATGGAAGAAATATATGACTATAAGGATATTTCTTATCATTTTTGGCTTATGAATTAACAAGTTCATTGATTTCTCTGTTATAGTTGATTTTTATTTTAAACCATTAAGACCTCCTTCCACAATTTTTTGTTGGGATTCTCCTTTCCATGATGTGTAAGGGTATAAAGAGAGGAAGAACAGAGCTATAGAAATTTCACAAACAAGGAGCCTCATGTTTGGATTCCCCTCCTCCAACTTTTTTTTTTCTTAAAATAGACAAATACATTTGAGTTATATATCAGCATGATATACTCCAGAGTGATGATATTGATTTGTTCCCCACCCAAATTCCAAGGTTATGTATACTTTCAAAATTCAGTTGTTTCAAAAATATTTGCTGATATTTGAGCACTTCTGTCAAACCCCCTCTCTCTAACTTCCTGCTCAACTCCAAGTATCATAAAACAAATGTTGAAGCATCACTGACTTAGAAAAAAACCAAATGCACCAAACAACATTAGCAATTGCCTCAGAAATAAATCATGGGGAAGTTAAAAAAAAATACATTAGATTGGAACCATTCTTTTTTTTTTTGGCTTTAAAATTTCTGTAAAGAGTTCAGGAAATCAAACTCACATTTGTGTTCACATTGTGAAAAAAAAAAAACTTATGGGTATTCAGCAAAACATAAACACTGTCTCGAATCTTTTCTAATTCTAAATATATGGTGTCCTTTCCAGATCAGAGCTCTCCAACTCTGATCCCCCGACACCACCCTATCCGCTGCTATGGTCCTTGTCAGAACTAGCATTAGACTTCACAGGTTCAAGGGCTCACGTCCTAAAGACTGCCCTCACTTCAGACCCCAAGCACCAGTAACAGGTCTGACGTGGCAATAAATTCGAAGGTACCCACAACCACACAGGTTAATAATTTGCTAGAAAAATTACGGAGCTCAAGAAAATGCTGCATTTACTGTTGAGAACCATGCACAGCCAGATGTAGACATAACTGGGGGAGTAGTCAGAGCACCCCAGTGCAGGATCCACCAAGTGGTGCCTATGCACCAATGTGGAAGCTCTTTACTCCCCACTGCCTAGGGCTTTAGATGGAGATCCAGTTACGACAGTGTGATTAGAGATCACTGGCCGTTGTGACTGAGGTTGGTCTCCAGTACCTCTCCTGGTGAGATGCTGAGAGGGGAGGAAGGAAGGCTGGGAGTTCCAGCCTTCTTAACACAGTTGTTTCCTGCGGCAACAGTCCCTACCCCACAAGTACCTAGGGGTCCACCAGAAGTTACCTCATTAGCATAAACTCAGGTATGTATGAAAGCAGCTTGTCACAAACAACAGAAGACACTCCATTACTCTCACACTAAGGAACTTCTAAGGGTTTTAGGAGTCTGCCAGCAACCAAGAGCAAGACCAGATACCTTTGCAATAGAGACCTCCCTTGGGTTTCCTCCAGGTGGTCAAAATGAGGTTAGGAAGGTATGACAAGGAGAGACTTTGCCCTTTCCTGGATCTCTCCCGGGGATGAACAGCCCTGTCTTCCAAAGCCACATTTACCATGCGGGTGGCCCATGGCTGCTACAATGTGACTCCCAAGTTTTGAATGGTTCGAAACAACAAACATTAATCACCTCAAGGTTTTGTAGTGACAGGAATTTGAACCAATGACTGGTGTCTGCCTCAATGTCTCCCATGAGGATACATCCAGCTGTCATACAGGACTGTGGTCTCTATCTGAAGATGCGCCAGGGACAGAGCATTACCCCCCAAATGCACACGGGTGGCTGTCAGCAGCCTTGGTGTCCAGGACATAGGCCTCTTCATGGAGCTCTTCTCAGCAGGGCAGCCTGCGTGTCCAGAGCAGGGGATTCCAGGGAGCGAGAGCAGGTGGAAGCACTGCGTGTTAGGACTCGGCATTAGTGGTCGTATTCCCCCGCTGCTGCCAAATTCTGTTCATTAGGTGAGAACCAGTAAGTGCAGTTCCCATGCCAGGAGAAG
Organism: Uropsilus gracilis; assembly: GCA_004024945.1. Taxonomy (NCBI): domain Eukaryota; kingdom Metazoa; phylum Chordata; class Mammalia; order Eulipotyphla; family Talpidae; genus Uropsilus; species Uropsilus gracilis. The sequence goes on from PVHY01006708.1 coordinate 60,993, forward strand.
AAATAACTCCAGGCCATGATTCCAGGAGGGGGGATCCTAGCGGCTGTTTACCCACCCGGAAATGCTATTCATTTGGTCGATGACAAGCAACACTAGACTGGTAGACAAAATTGCAAAGACATTTATCTGGTTTCTTTGTTACTCTTTCTAAAGCTTCTCCAAAGTTTTTGCTCAAGTTTTTCACGCATCAAAATCAGTTCTGATGAGTTTTATCATCTGCAGAGGGATCTCAACAAGAAGCTGTATAAAATCAAGGGAGTCAAAACTGAGTGGGAAGAAATCAGTGTAACTTTTTCTTTGCCATCACATGAATAATGACCTCATATCCCATCCTTTTTCTTCAGGGAGAACCAGGTTTCATTGGTCCTCAAGGAGAACCAGGCTTACCCGGGCTGCCAGGAACAAAGGTAAGTAGTCTCTGCCACTTCCTCTCTTTCTGAAATTTTATCATCTTTTTTTCATCCATTATGTTCAGAGAAACATGGATAACTTCATTATGTAGGCAACCAGCTAGTTTCCCCTGATAGAGAATTAAAGCTGCCTCACCTGCCCCTGACTGGCACTTCTGACGGGAAGCCCATGTCCTGCAGAGAAAGAAGGAGTCTTTCCCTTCACTCCAGGCAGCATTAAGACCGCAAGATGGTGGCATATTCCAGTCATCCTCCAAATCCTTCAGCGTTCTCTAAATTGTGATGATGCTACTGCTCCCTGACCACCTGGAAATGGAGGGAAATTCTTTTCTTTTCTTTTTGCAAAAATACTTTCCATGCGGTTTATCGAATCACACCTTAGCTAGTTAGTAAAGCAACCTGTTAAGGCAAAGTGAGTTTCCCTGATCTGATACCTGGGTGAACTGAGATGCTGCTCTAGGACCCAAGCTATTTCACAGGAGTATCTGGGGAGCCGCAGGATACAATTCGAACCCCCAGAAGTTGGCGAATTCCGAGAAGAGATGGAACAAACTCATTCTAGCTCCCCATCACCACTTTTAGGACCGACTTGTAAATCCAATGTTATTGCATCTCCTGGTCACGCCCTGGATTTCAAAGACAAGCGCTGATGTCATCTTGATTCCTAAGCACCTCATCCCAAAAGGAGCCATCCCGAGTAATGTCTGCAGAGGGAGTCTCATGAAAACCATCCCCTGGTCTTTCACTTGGCAACCCGAGAAAGGACCCTGAAAGCCAAATCTATACGCCACCATATAAACAAAGACGTTGCTGTGGATACAGTCAGTCCCATACTTCGCCTTTCATCTTCCCTGTAAGACACGAATAGGTCCGGTGCTTCCATAAAAAGGATGCAACTTTTCTCATGACAGACCCATGAATCAGAGAAGGGGCGAAATTAGATCAAACTGCATCCCCTTATTGCTAAACCATAGCCGTCTTTGCCTCATTGCATCCTGCGTTCACCCGCAGAAGCCAAGACCATATACGTTCATGGCCGGGTCTGACAGCGAGATCCTCGTTTCCACTGGTCAAGAGAAAATAGCTCTAACCCTGGTAAATGGGAAGTACGTTTGACTGCAGGGGCCGAAACTCAGTGTGAGCTTATGCAAAATGGCTCTTTTCTCAAGTGATTTCTTGTTCACGTAGGGAACTGTCAGGCTGGTTAGCAAGGGGTGAGAAATGTCGGTCTCGCCTGCACAGACTCACAGAAGAAATGCACTTTCTGGAATAGAGAGGAGAGAGAGGATGAGAGAATTAGGAAATCTCGTTATTCTCACCCTCTCCTAGGAGAACACAGGTGCGGCCTCAGGCCAGGTAGGCAGAGGCGGCCCTGGGACAAAGTGGAGAGAGGCGAGAATCGGATGCGTCAGCACCCCTCATGTCCATGGCTTTTAGTTTGCTGCCCAAGGGGGACTCGAAGCCACACAGGCGGCACACACAGGAGTTCATCCCCAATGTCTTTCTTCCACTCACTGACTTTAAACTATTCTGCAGTTTCAAAAACATCCAGACGCAGAGCTGTAAACTCAGCATTAATTGCCATGCACAGAGAAGGCGATTGGGCTTGCAGAGTAGGGACGGCTTGATAGGAGCCGGCTCTGAGTCCCGGGTGAGAGGAAAAAACGTTCCATACCTGTATCCTGTTTCCCCTAGAAGGGATGTAGATAGGAAATTCCTTTCCTGAACAGTATTTTGAAGTTAATTTTCAACTGAGCTGTCTGACATGCGCTTGGTATCTGATTGAAAAGTTATAATCACTTAAGAATCTCTCTCGGCTGAATGCTGATCTTTCCCCAGATCTGTCAGCAGACTTAGATTTGTACCACGAAAATCAGACTTAAGATTTAAAAATAAACGAACCCTGCCTCCCTGCTCCCACACACCGTGAAGGCTAATAATGTTCAGTGCCCTCTGAAAGGTCCCCAGGCACAGCCGCAGCTGGGGTGTCTGTCTCGTGCTCTGGAGGCATCTACTTCAGTCTAGAGAGATGGGATCTCATGCCGAATAACCTAGGGGACTTTGAATAATGCTTTTTATTCATTAACTCAACATACATGTTTTTAACCACACACTTTTCTGGTATTTGGAGACTGAAAAGGGAATGCCATAAAAATGGTGTGTCTTCACCTGAAGCTCTATCACAAAGAGAGGTGGGAGCAGGGGAAGGAGAGACAGAAGTGAACAAAGAAATAATAGGATACCAGAGAGTGACAAGCCGCTGCTGAGGAGCATTATCATAACAACGTTGCACAAACTAGTGACACAAACAACAGCCAACTGGGGCATTGTGAGAAAAAGCGATTCTGTGGAAAGGTATAGACTCCACTCTGCCGAATACTGCAGATAGATGTTTCTCCGTGGCTTCTGTTTTTCCCAAAAATAAGTGTATAGTTACTATTTTAGGAATCTGTAAAATGTAAAAAGAAAGCAAATGCTGTCCTTTTAAAAATCATCCCAAGTAGCAACAGAAGCCTCTGCTTCTAGTCCCTGGGAAACCCCTTCTTGGATCTCTTCCTCGCCTACCTTCCCTCCAACCTCTCCATTTTCACATTCTCCTTGGCTCCTGCTGAGAAGACTTCTTGACTGCCTGCCTGCATCTATCCCGCCTCCCCATAACCACAGAGGCTTCCCAGAGTGGGCTCAATACAGATAAAGAAAATGGAATTTAGATCCACACATTACTCTCCGGGATTGCGTCCTCCTTTCTTGTCTTTTCCAAGATGGATGTGTTCCTTCACTGGAGACGGAGCCCTCCTCAGCCATAAACAGCCCATTGTCAGTCTGGACTGAAATTCTGCCCATCACACAGGAAGCTGGACATTCTCCGCCATGTGTTCAGGGGAAGCAAAACGACACCATTGGCCAGATTCTTGCCATGTTCATCCACTTGACCCAACAGTTCCCCATCGGGGAACCTATCCTAAGAAAATGACCAGAGGTGCACAAAAGATTTACTTACAGAAACATGTATGCGGAAATTGGAGATGGAGCACAGCTCTGCATTCCAGCACTCCTGTTCTGAAAGCTCTGTGACTCTGGCCACGTGACTTAACCTCTCTGAGCTACAGGTTCCTCACCTGGAGACGATGTTCACTAAGTCCTTTGTTGTGTGTCCTGAGGTTTAGGTAGGATAAGGCATGGCAGGTGTCTCATATGGTTCTATCCACAGCAGTAACCAACCACGGTGACTAAACACTGGCCTCATCCCACCATGTGACATGACTCATGTCTCGCTTCCAGGCAGCCAGCCTGGACCCTGAGCAGGGATCTCTTCTCTCACATCAGGCCAACATCAGCCCTGGTTCTAAGTGCCCTTGTACATAGGCACCTTGTCTCTCTGATCAGATCACCAGCTCCTGAGGGCAGCGACCCCATTTGGACCGCACGGAGCTGGGGTGCAGGGCTAACACTCAGACGTGACACCATTCTCTACACTAGATAGAGGTCAGTTATAACATCGGCACAATACTTGGCTCCGTGTTAGGCAAGAAACTGAGGCTTCCACGGCTTAGTCAACTCATCTCAAACATAAACCAGTGGCTAACGGAGTCAGGATTCAAACCCAGGGTGCAGGCTTCAGTGTGTGGCTGTGAGCCCCGGACAGAGGTTCTTCCCAGCAGGGCCCCCCAGTGACCATCCAATGATGACTGAAGGTCTTACTGCCACAAGAATGTGAAAGGCCTTTACCAAAGCACTTCGTATCTCTCAAACGGGAGATTACTTTGATTATTAACGAACATCATTCGTGTTACTATTAATACAGCCCCAGGCCCATGGTAAGTTAGAAATGGTCGTTCTCTGCTTTCTCTGATGTTATTCAACTCGCTGAGTAATCCGCAGAGCCAGGCTGGGGCACAGGGATGAGAATGCCATTCACCAATGTTGCCATTTGTGACAGGGTGATCGTGGAGAGGCTGGGCCTCCTGGAAGAGGGGAACGAGGAGAACCTGGCATCCCTGGGCCCAAGGTGAGTTCTTCATGCCTGGAAGATCATTGTCTTTGATTTGGAAACAAGGGCCCCTTTTTCTGCAACATGAAGTCCGAAGTGTGTGAGAAACAGTTTATGTGTGACATTGAAACAGTCAGCATCACCGATCATTGATTGAAATGCACATCAGTTCATTTCTTTTCAAAAGAGATTTTACAATCCAACTTTTCCAGTTTACTCTGTTCTGCCCGGTGAACAAATTTAATAAGGCGTCCAAATGGAAAGGGGGAGGGCCTGTCCCATTAACGGGTTATCACTCGGCGGGGAGTACAACCTGCTGGGGAAGAAGCTGACTCACGCTGGGCTCGTTTCCATGGTAGCCTGATGGCATGTAGCACCTTGAAAATGTTAGAGCCGCGGGTGTATTTGACGGTTCCATCTTTATTCCTCTAAACTTCCTGCAAACGAATATGGTAACACTTTATTTTAATAGGCCAGCTAGAAACACAGGATATGATTTACTCTGATGAAAAGAAATTGTAGGCAGAACAGCCCTGTTGAGACTAATGAGAATTATCCCTGGAGCTCGCTCATCCCCCCGGCGGAGGGCAGCTCTTCAGAGCCAGCCTGGAATGGGGCTGGGGCTGGGCGGGGGCGGGGGGGGGGGGGGGGGGGGGGGGGGGGGGGGGGGGGGGGGGGGGGGGGGGGGGGGGGGGGGGGGGGGGGGAGGGCCACGAAGTGAGCTGCTGATTGGGTGATGAGACCTTTATTGATCGCCAGCATTGCAGAGAGCATGACAGGAGTGAGGCTGTTAAAATAAAGTGTTTCCATCTCTCCTGTTGTTCTGAATCTCTGCTAACGACTTTTTTCTGTTCTTATCTCTGCTGTCATTTTCTCTTTCTCGTCTTCACGTTCTCCTGTATTAGGGAAAACAAGGTGATTCAGGAGCTAGAGGTTCAAAGGGGTCCAAGGTCAGTACCTGGGTGGCTGCTTTCTGTGACCTGAGGCTGCCAGGCTGAGCCAGTGGCTCTGCCCCGAGGCCTATGTTTCAGACAAACCCCTGTCCCATGTTATCTCAGGACAACAGCTTTTTCCGCTTCCTTGGAATTTTGCATGGTAGAGTCTCACTCTGCATTCCCTGGCTTTCCTTGTGACAGTCTTTCATGCTATATTTTGCTTTGAAGTCACTTGACACCCTCATCGCAATAAGATTTCACCACCCTTCAGGATTCATGTCCTGTGGTGTGTCTGTAGTAATCGAACACAATAGAACTGTTTACAGAATCATGAGATGCAAGATGCAGCTAGTTCATAAGGCGAAAAAGTGGATGCAAGAGCAGTAGAAATGACTAATTCTTCCTGCAGAACAAATGTGATTGCTATGGTCAGTGCTGGGAGCATCATGCAGATGCAATGACCCCTTTCCCTGCTCATTTTCCGTGGCCCTCACCCAGTTCTCAGGGTTATGTACAAAGACCTCTAAAAATGTTCTGAATCCCATTGAGAAACAGCGGATTCAAATCAATCTAAAGCTGATTTGAAAGTCTTCGCATCTCCACAGAGTCAACTCTCTCCCCAAAAGCGCCTTTCTGCTGGGATGTGAGTTTTCTGTACGTGCAGGCTGAGGCTGGGGCCAGCCCTGGTGTCTCTTCGGGCAGAGGCGTCACATCATAAATGGAGCTTGAGAAATTCTTCACGTTCCATTGAAAAAAAAGAGTGAGCTGACCCCGCCCTGGCCCTACCCTTCAGTCTAGCCAACTGGTCCAGCTACGCTGGCCACTTCAGCACCTTGGGGTGTTCAAATACTTGGCAACAAACTCTTCCTTAGAACCTATAAGAGGGAGACCCAGCTGACGACGTCTCCATCCCGCTCCTGCCCTGACTGAGATGGAGGGCAGACAACTCAGTTAGTTTCCCTTATCCCTCTGTCCTAAATCTCTTCCTAGCAAAACAAGAACAGGACTGAGAGGCGAAAGCTGACTTTGCAGGGCCGGTCACAGAAACGACTTGTTTTGCTTCTGAAGAGTTCAGTGACGAGTACTATTTGTACACTTGTTCCAGGATACCCACGCATCAGGAAAGGGGGGTTGGAACTCACTTCTAGGTACATCCTGAGTGGGCACTGGCCACACTGTAGTTGTCATTCCCCACTCCAGGAATTCACAGTCCAGGTACTGTGGTAGGGCATTGAATAGAGTCACTGACATCGATACTTCGAGATGGTTGACCTCGCTGCTCATTCAGTTTTCCTCTTTTCGTTGGGAAAGGGCGAGCGTGGAGACAAAGGAGACCCAGGAGCTCTAGGACCAAGGGTGAGTATCTCTCATGGATGCCCAGGGCCTGCCAGCCGAAGTCTGAAGCAGGTGTCTCCATGTCTTTGCAGCAGGCTTCTGGGCTGACCGCCCCCAGGCTCACCATCGGAGGTGGGCACTGGGGTTATTGTGGGTCCCTCCTTTCCTCGCATGGTTAAAGTTAGTCACCTGGAGCCGTGAGTGTGTAAAGTCTAACACACAAAATGATCTTCCCTAGAAGATCTCAAGAACTCGGTCTATTTTCCCTCTGCAACATGAACAACAGCAAGCCCACGGCCACCCTCTAACAGGATTTCCCATTTCTCGACTTACCTGATATTTTCCATCCTTGTTACACAAGGAATGAGGACCCAGCTCATGGATCAGTGGCAGAGCAGGTGACTCAGGTGGACATCCTGAATAAACACATGGATGTTCTCCTTTTTGTTCAGTTTAATTCTATTCCTGTTGGGAACGTTGAGTTTTTCCTGTAGACCAATGTGCTGTTTTCTTAAAGAACGATGGTGCACTCAGTGAAGGACAGATGAGTAGAAAGAGGCTAGAGGTTGTCTGATAAATATGGATAAAGCCAACAAAATGTGCCAGTCCAATCAGACGAGCCTACATTTTATAATGTTCGGGAAAGCTTCCGAGATGAAAGCACATCTCGGTTTTTCAATCAGATCTCCTGTCTTTGTGCGAGCACAGGCAGGAAGTTAGACGGGGCTTGCATCCTTTGAAAGAAGGGCCATTTTTGGATGTGACGATTTTTTCTCAAGCGCAGTTAGACCATCATCAGGAACTGGCACTCAGGGAGAGCCGCAAGCTGCCAGTTTCTGCCTCTAACTGTAAACGCACCCCCCACCCTCCGTACCCCACCTCCCAGCCCAGCCTGAAGTTGTGGTGCCTGGCTCTCTTCACAGGGCCCTCCCGGTCAGAAGGGCGATCAGGGAGCCACGGAGATCATCGACTACAACGGGAACCTCCACGAGGCCTTGCAGGCAAGTGGCCACCCGCCCTGCACATGGCAGGACCATTATGAGCATCAGGGAGCCAAGTAAATATCTGCTTCCACACTCAGGGCTCAGGGTTCTGGAGCAGGAAGCATATCTTCCCTGTCTTCAGCCTACCCCCACCCTGGTTGCCCCATTAAGCCTTTTAATTTTCCAGCCTTCCCCAGTCTTTTCTTGCCCTTCACTCTTTACATACGCTCAGGTTTTATTGGTGTTTAACCTTGTGCTAGTTTTGGCAGCCTTTGCCGCCTCCCTTGAGAAGCTTGCAGAGCAGGAGGGGCCTGGGCTCCAGCACTGGCTGTGGCCAAGCCTTGCGCTCTGGGTGGCTCAGCGCCAGCAGCAGGCAGGGCGCTCACCGTCTCTGGGCCTCCCGTCTGTCGTGGGAGGATGGTTGTGGCATCTACATCATGGCGTTGTTGTGAGGGGCCGTGGCCTGGCCTGGTGTGTGTTATGCTCTCAGAGCAGAGCTGCACCATGGCTCATCCTCCTCCACGCCCCATAGGCCACCTACCCTTCAGTTATGTCCTCCCGTGAAGTAAAAACCTGGAGGCCGGCGGCTCGTCTCCATCACCTTTGCTTCCTGCTGCTCCTTTCCCAACTTGGACTTCTGTGCCCCCCTCCTCTCCTCAAGCTCAGCCATCACTTCCCTCCATCCCACCATGGCTCATCAGACCCCTGGACTCTTCTGTGGCAACTGAATTAAACCATCTTCCTTTGGAGACGCTTCTTGATATTCTCCGGCCCTCTGCTATAGCTTCTTCCCTGAGGGATCGTCTCCACTTTAGCATTTCCAGTCTCTGTCCCTCTGATAGCCTTGAGTGCCTCATCTTCTTGGAACCTGAGGCCCTCTGTATTATTCTGCGTCAGGCTTCCAGAACTTTGCCTTCTGGGTGTGATCTGCGTGCACCTATATGTAAATATTTCCAAGATAGATGCACCGTCGCCCTAGCAATTTCCACCAACCAACAGATGCAGTCATGCTGTTACCTTTTCCATCTGTCCAGGAGGTCCCCTTCTTCACCAAGCAGTTAAGTAGGAGTTTCTTAAGTCTATGGATTTCCTCCATTATCTCTCACCAGATAATACTTCCTTTTCCAAAATGTCTTGCGTTTGACCCACTCTCTCCACCCCATACCTGTTTCACATTGAACACGACAACAAGCTCTTGACCAGTTCCCTTGCCCCTAACACTTCCTCACCCTTCTTGTCCATATTGTATATTACCCCGAGGCTGATTTTCCTAAACTGCCACTATTTTGACAGCTCTGATCTACTCAGAAACTTAAAAGGCCACTTGCCTACTCTAACAGGTTCAAACATCTGATGATTCTAGAACTCTGCCTTTCGTGTACAGAACTTCCTGTTTCTCCATAACACACATTTTCCTCTGAAGTAATTGATTTACTACATTCATTTAAAAATATACCCTCCCCTTGCCCTGGCCCATCCCTTTCATCCCTTCACCTAAATCCCACCCAACAATCCACTGCCCACCCAGCTGGGTTCTTGCTCTTACTCCTTCAAGCAGTCAGGACACAGAGCTTAATATTTCATTGCTGTCAAATCACAAACTCTGTTTAGCTGTACTGCTTAGCAGATTTACTGTTGTGGGAGATGAGAGACACATCTTATGCTCAGTCTGTATCGCAACACCCAGAGACGGATTGTAGCTTGTGACTATCACATACTCTGTCCGTGTGAATCAGTGCGTATGTTTGGTCCATATGCACAAATCAGTTTTTCACTTGAAAGCCACTTTAGTTTATATATTTGCCATTTTGATCTTGTGTGAATGTTTTTCTATCCTTACACTTTCATTCATATTACCTAATCATGGTAGATCTTCGTTTCTGTGGGTCTTCTGCTACAACTACCCTTATAACTAGTAGAGCATTTATGAAATAGCTTTTATACACTCTATCTTCAGCCTGTTTTTCCTGTTGTTTTCGTTCTTGTTCCAGTAAAGTGCAGACAGACAAGTTCATGGCCTAGAGAAATGGTTCTTGGACAATCAGTTAGCTGGAGCTGGTGCTCCTCCATGTAAGTGGTGTTGAAACAAGCAGTGATCTCTGGACTTTTGTCACATTCTAAAGCCAGTTTTCTAAATTGCTCCCTTGGTTGATAACTTCCTCCCACAAGTTGACAAGTGTGTGTGGAGAACAAAAAGGTCAGCGTACCTACTGTGTTTACAGTTTTTATTTCTAAAGATAGGGACCTCTTTTTAACTTGCTAGCCATATTGTAAACTTCCTTTAAAAACCTTTCCATGGCACCATAATCCTTTCTGCCACCTGTAAGAGGCATCTATTCTCAGCTCCCAGGAAATGTTCTGATATCTTGGATCATGGCCATTTTCTGGTAAAATGGTAGAAGAACCTCTCACAGCCACCTTTGCATGGACAGAGCCTGGCACGAATCTAGTTGCTGTTAGTACAATACAGAAGTATGTTTCACTCTTCTCTCTGCGACCAAATAACTGTATCATTTTAGAGAAATCGTTTCATGTGCTGTGTTTCATCGAACTTACCTGGAAAATGAGGATGTTTTGAAGGAGACTTTTTTTTTTAAAAATAGCACTTTATTGGAATAATATTCATTGTTAGCATTGTATTAAGTTGATCACCAAAAGTCTAATTTTTAACTTCACCATGTAATTAATCCCTTTTTAAAATTATTATTATTTTTTAATTCATTTTATTGATTTGTCACAATTGTGCATTAATTGATCCCTCCTCCTCCCTCCTTATCCCCCCTCTGTATCCCCCCTTCAGTCACTCCTCCCATTTTTCTGCAAATTGTTGGTTGGTTAAGTTGATGTTCAGTTGTTGGTTGTTTGAAGGAGATTTTTTAAGAGTTCATAAAATCTATTATGGTTAGAGCTGTTTTTTAGGAATTCCTGAATGCTCTATGCTAAGGTGCCCAAACACTGTGTTTTTAAAAGGCTGACACCTGCACCCTCTAGGAAAGAGTATCTGTGCTAATTTCTGTTTCACCATGAGTTTTATACAAGCACCAGCCAGTGGACAATCAGGTCATTTTTATATCCCAACCCAGACTTATTATTCCTATGGGATTATTTTTGTTTTCATACTAATAGTCACACTTTCCAAATTAGAGTGTGTGTGTGTCTCTCAAACAGAACTCATGTAAAAATCTGAAAAGAATAGTGGAGAGTATAATATAAAAGATCTGAACCAAGACCAAACACATGTGATGATTTAGGTTTCGTTTCTATGGGATTATTAGGGCCAATATATGTTGTGCTTGTTTAAAATAGTTTATAGTCACTTTTTCACTTTAAAATGATTTATTTGCTTTCCTGATACAGTACTCTAGTGGATTAAGACTCCCTAATAAGATCAATTAAGTTAAACAGCCATGACATTGACAAGAGGTAGTATTTATTCATACAGTTCACTAATCAACGACAAATATTTAGTTTTGCCAACTGCATTTTATTCTTATCTTCTCTTTAAAAAATTGGGGATAATTAGATAAATAGGAGAATATTGTCATAAAGGAATCACATGGCAAATATAAAATATCACTGTAGCATAGACTGAAAATGGTAAGTGACATGAACGATTGCCATAACCATTTACTTTGATTTTTATTTAAGGGGGTTTTAGTTCCACAATTAGCAAAACCTAACTCAGGGTTTTAAAAATCCTCTGTTTAACTTAATCCTAAGTTAAACCTGTTGCCTAGTGTGAATCCTGGGTAATTCTAAACCTGGGTCATTATGAGAAAGGAAAGGAAGGGACCTTTAAAGGTCTTCT